>APFE031456120.1:0-10269 GCA_000404065.3 Pinus taeda
CCTTTGAATTTGTTGCCTATATACATCATGTTTGGCAAGTTTTGAGAGGGGAATGGATATCTTGAGTTTTCCAATCTCTGCTTCTAAACTGAATGGTTTTTCCAATGAGTTCTTGGCGTTGATAGCGGCAGATTTCTCTTTTTCAGGCATACTCTCTATGTTTTCCTTTGGAATGTCAATGTTATGATGAATGACAGCTTGTGGTATTTCTGCTTTGGGAGGATTTTTTAGAGTGCCGTTCAGATTTTCTTTTGGGGAGGAAGGAGGTAGAGGCCGATCAATAGGAGGCTATGTGTTTGTTATATCCTCCACAGTTACCTGATGCGGGCTTGGGACAGCGCTATCAGCTGGTTGAGTTATGGTGACATTGTCTTTAATTTTGTTCGGTTGTTTGCTATCTTTTGTTCTGCTAGATGCGGGGACATCAATGGTCCTTGTTCTCAATTTGTATTGTTTGTGTACTTCATACACAGCGGTATCATAACCTTGTTTGAAATCGAAAGACTCTCCCGACTTGGTGTGAAATTGTTTTACATCCGGGTATTGTCCGTCCTCTTCAGTAAGAAATATTTGTTGTTCATTTTTCGAATCTATCAGGTTCATATGAGTCCCATCTGTGGGCTCACTGGATGTAGATGCCTCCGCATAGTTTTCTTGGAAAGGAGGCCTAATATCATGGTCGGGACTGGGCCCTTCTAGCGTTTGTGTTTTGATTTTTTCTGAAGTTCGGGTTCCTTATGGCATTGGGCTGTTGGCCTTCCCATGAAGTTTTCCTCTCAACATTGTCTACTCTGTCTCCCAGCCTGTGGATGCCACTGATAATAGCATCTATCTTTTGATTGAAGGCTGAGGATTCTTCCTTGAAGGTGGTTCTTCTCTCAGTTATGGCTCTGTTTCTTTTAGCAATTAGATTTGCCTCCACACTAACAGCAACATCTTGCCTTTCTACAAGGCTTTGAGGGGCTCTTTCCCTTAACTGATATGCCATCTCAGCATCAAAGCCATCAGGGAATTTGTACAAAGCGAGATCAGGTGGAGGTCTCAAATTTTGTGGTATTGCATTGTAAACATTATTAAACCTTGCACACTAATCCAAAACCGTTTCCTGAGGTCCTCTTTTGATAGTATCATACTCAGATAGTATGTGTAGGGGATCTTTCTTTTTCTCCCATTTGTTAATAAATGTCTGGTATAAGGCTTCAGGGTTTAATATGGAATTGGGTGTAAGTGCCCTAAACCAGGTTCTGACATCACCGGTCAAACTTTAGACAAAAATCTTCATTCTCACGCTGTCATCATCAATTTCATAACTCTCGAAGTAATCCTACATTTTGTTTGTATGTTGTAGGGCGGTGCAGGAGTTTGTGCCATCAAAATAGGTAATTTTTGTCTGGTAATCCTGAGGCATAGCCCCGGGATTAGTAGGCAGTTGTAAGGGCGCATATCTATTAGCCATGTTAATGGGGATAAGCGGAAAAACTGGGGCAACTGGGATAACAGGAACAACCGGGGTAGAAGGAGTGGTAGTGGTAGTGGTATAGGATGGAGGTGTAGAAGAGCTGCTTGGAGAAGGGGGTGATGAACCAGGGGAACTTGGGGTTGACCGAAATAGAACTTTGACAGGGGTTGGAACACCGCTTGGTTGAACTGTTTCAGGACTCGCAGCAGTTGGGTCTTCTTGTTGCTTTTGTTTTCTAATGATCTTGGGGATTAAATTCGGATTTTCAAAAACAGCTGGGCATTAGGATTAGGGTTTGATCGTGTATGACGCATTTTCTTTTTAGGAGCCAGCTTCTAATCTTTTTTTTTTTTTTTTGGGAAATTTTTCTGAAAACACAGGTCGACCGAGACTTTCAAAGGTAGGTTTCTTCCTCTGTGGAGCTGTAGACTAGTTTAGTCCCCAGTGGAGTCGCCATTATGTTATCACTCAGGTTGTCCCTAGGCTCCTATAGGGATATGACCGAGGTAACCACAAACCAATCTTTGGACTGCAGGTTCTAGCCCACCTGCAATCAGAGAGGGCTCTCTCTTTATGATTTAACTTTCTTGATGATGATTTTAGGCTAGTTTTCAGGTTCAGGAGTTTTGATTTTTTTGTTTGGATGGAAGATTTATGCCAGGTAGAAAATTCCAAGCAGAGAGGCAAGGTAAGGTGTAATAAGTTTCACACCATTGGGCATGGAGTCATGGATTAAGGCTTGCTGTTGCATTTTCTTGGTCACAAGAGGCTTATGGAGCGGGATAGCCACACATGAGACAATTATCAATTTGCTGAAAGGATGGAATGATGGTCAGGGATGAAAGGCAATTAAGAATCTTTCATCAAAACTGACAGGGAGGATAAGTGAATGAATGGTTATCTAGGAGCAGTTAAGAATTCCTAAACTATCATTCATATCTGAAAGAAACATCGTAAACAAGATCATTTAAGTATGCATGTTCATAACTATTCTTGATGAAAACATGAAAAATTGTAGAAATTGAGCCTAAGGTGCAGCTAAGAAAATCCTAAACTATTCTTCTTTTCTACAATTTAGAGGGTGGATTTATGATAAAAAAAACATAAAAAAAAACTAACAGAGTTAAGAAACACTTATTGAAACATGTAGAATCACAGGAATTCCACAATCACTCCTCGGCCAATTAAACACAACAGACAGTTTCAGAATCCATGCTTTTAGCAGTCTTTGATTATAGAAAGCATCACAGTTACAGTGCGAGTCTCTGCTTGAGAGAAAGATCGGAATAACAAAGATCAAGCTAACTGATCAACCAACCAACCCCTACTCCATCTTTCAGGGTGGTATATATAAGCAAAATATCTGAAGTCATTTATTACAATTGACCTAAACAGGTCTGCAGGAAAAAGCTTTTTCTAAAAACCTAATTGTTGTTGGAATTAAATGCAAGTAATTCCTTTGGGTTGCGCCAGAGGCAGCTGAATCAAGTTGAGTTGATGAGGTGTCCTGTGTGACTTGGTGCAGTGGTTCTATCATAATTGTGCATTGAGTTCTGGTCCACTGATCTTCTGTGAGTTTAATGTGCAGTCATATTTGCTGGTGAGCCTTCAATGCGTCTTCAATTGCTTCTTGACTTTCAGAGCTTTCGTTTTAATGTTGGATTTGCCTCGAGCCCTGAGAAAATCTCCTCTGATACACTTTGCCGCTACATTGATGGTCTTCGCCGCTTCCTGATACTCTTTGACGTGCTTTCTGTCTGCATATTTGATCTGATACTCTTTAATCTTTGTTCCTGGTCTCTCTCTGTCTTCAAATTCGTTTAATTTGGCAAAATCAGGCAATTTCGGGCTTTTTCGGTGCAAAAAGGGCCAAGGAATCAAAAGATTCCCTAAATATTGCCCAATATGGCCCATTTCCCGTAGCGATGCGCGATTAGCGCTTCGCACTAATCGCGCATCGAAAACTGCCTCCGTTTCTCATTCCGTAGCTCCGAAGCTCGACTTTCACGCTTGCGCAAATTTCCGTTTTTTGGCTACTGACGTCAGCATGATGTCAGTTGTACGGAGGATGACGTCAACATGCTGACGTGGCAGTATGGCGGGGTGACATGGTAGAGACACGTGGCAGGGTGACGTGGGCCGGGCGCAGGCAGTGTGAGGTGATGTGGAGACGACGTGGCAGGGTGAGGTGGCGCTCTTGTTACGTGAGGGGAGGGCGGTTTTGGTCTGTGCATCGAACCACCTTTGATACGGAGGTGGTTTCTGTCAGGGGCGGCCCGATGCAATGGGAGGCTGCCACCTGTCCCGGTGTACGACAGTAAAACCGTCAAACATCGGGTGGTAACCTACCACCACAATAGGGCACCCGATATGAACAAGGGTCGTCGGATCTGAGGGGGGACGATCCGACGGTGGATGGGAAAGGGAGATGCGCGGAGTTTAATAAAAGAGAGCGCGCGTTAAAGGTTAATTTTCCGCGGTGCGGGTGGGTTTAGAAATTTAGGTCAAGGGTTTAATGGGTTTTGGCGCATTGGAAATTTATTAAACAAACATTAATAATTTCCAAAGAAAATGCATGGGGGGGGGGTTGCATTTGGGAAGGGTTTTTCTTAGTGTTTTGGAAGGGGTCCCAACACCTGGGAATGGAAATTTATGCAAAAGGAGGGTTCTTACTAAAGTCCAGGTGACTTAGTAATTCTCAGAGAAGTTAATAGGGAGTTAAATAATAATATCAGTAGTTAATATGGAGATGACAAGAAAGCGCTAAGTTTCAGAGATCTTAGGCTTCAAAGGGGAGATAGAGCTTTGTAGAGAAAGCATGGATCTTCCTTGAGTGAAGCAGATCTTCACCCAGGCTAATGACATGGAGAATGATGAAACTAAGAGACATCAAGCAGATCTTGACCTCTTTTTGGGGAGATTAGTTAATGATTTGGGGAAGAGGAAGAAAGGGAAGTTAGTCATGCCTGATTTGAGCTCCTCCATATGAAATTTCCTGATGACTGTGACCTGGGTAGAGATGATACTTTGAAAACATAGAATTGATCAGAAATCAAGATTCTGCAACCTCAAAACTACCTACCCAGCCTACTTACCTAACATTTTTTCTCCTTTTGGTTTGGGTGCATTTAGACTTGCAAACCCATCATTTCAATTTTTCTTTTTCATGCTTTCCTATCTACAGACTACCCTTATTTCATTCGAGGGCCCAGATTAAGCAGTTGGGCTCCTTTGATTCTCTACCTATCTAAGAATCTGCCAAGATTAAGCTGTTTGGACATATTTTCATTCTCTATATTCTAAAACAAGAAATTGAAACCTAGGGAGACCAAGATTAAGCTATTTGGACCTCCCTTTAGCTGAAAATTCTACAAAACTGGAATGACTCTTCAAAATTGGAATGCAGTAGATGAACTTTGAGTAGCATTCTTTCCTTGGTGACTGTTTAGCAAAATATGGAGCATTGATGCATGCAAAGTATGACATATTTGGCCTATAAAAATGTCAATCATGAAATATGAGTAACCTGTTGCAGCAGGAGGCTAACATAAGGGAGTTGCAATCAAGGAAAAGTTAGCAATAAACTTTTTCCAATATTGTGTTGCTCCTAGGAATCTCCTAACTTCTGTAGCAGATTTTGGTTTAAGCCAGATCACAATGACTTCAACCTTAGAGGGATCTATCTTCAGTTTACCACCCCCTACAATATGAACCAAACAATTCAAAGATGTTTTGATTTAGTTACCGGAGAATCCACAGTAAGAACCATTTTTTTTGCCAACGTTTCAAATCCCAACCGGGATCCATCATCAGGACCAAATGAATGCTTGATAGAAGAAGCACTGATTAGAGGGATAAATAGTAAAGAGGAGGGAAAATTAAGAAGGTCAGCTGTAATTTTTTATTTGATGACAGGTCGGCCAATTTCATTTATTTTTATTTAATTAGTTCATTTTATTAATTTTAATTATTTATATTATTATTATTATTATTATTATATTTATTAAATTAAAATTATTTTTAATATAAATTTAGAATTAGTATTATTAATATAAATTGTAATTGTAATTATTATTAACATAAATTAGAATTATTATTATTAAATATTAAGCAGAATAATATTTATTATTATTAATATATAATATTAATACTAGAATTAGTATTCATAATATAATATAATTAGAATAATATTTATTTATTATAATATAATAATTAATAAAAAAATTAGTATTCATAATATTAATATTCATAGTATTAAATTTAAAAAATAAATAATTAATAAATTAAATTAAATTAAAATTAATAAAATGAACTAATTAAATAAAAATAAATGAAATTGGCCGACCTGTCATCAAATAAAAAATGACAACCGACCTTCTTAATTTTCCCTCCTCTTTACTATTTATCCCTCTAATCAACGCTTCTTCTATCAAGCATTCATTTGGTCCTGATGATCGATCCCGGTTGGGATTTGAAACGTTGGCAAAAAAATGGTTCTTACTGTGGATTCTCCGGTAACTAAATCAAAAGAAACAAGCCACAGAGGTCTAAAATCCAATTCAAAGATGTTTTGCCAAATTCACATTTTGATAACTTAACATAGAGATTTTCTTTTTCAAAACATCTAGAGTCTGCTTTACATGCTTCAAATGTTCTTCCCGTGTTTTACTGAAAACAAGAATGTCATCTAAATATACAATTAAAAAATCATCAATAAAAGGCCTAAGTACATCATTCATAACTCTCATGAAAGTGGCAGGAGCATTAGTTAAGCCAAAAGGCATAACCAGCCATTCATACAACCCTTGCTTTGTTTTGAAAGCAGTCTTCCATGCATCTTGTTCTTCTACTCTGACCTGATGGTAGCCACTATGCAAGTCCAACTTGGAAAAGTAAACAGCTTCTTTCAGTTGATCCAATAGATCATCAATGCGAGGAAGGGGATAACGATTCTTGATCGTTATTTTATTCAGCGCTCTGTAATCAATGCACATCCTCCACGAACCATCTTTCTTTCTCACCAACACGATCGGATATCCACATGGCAATGTGCTTGGTCTTATAAACCCTTTCTCAAGCAACTCCTGTACCTGCTTCTTCATATATGCATTCTCTAAAGTGGTACATTACGATATTAGGTAATGGATCATCTTGATGCAAATGAATATCATGTACAATTTCCCTTTTGGGTGGCAGACCTTTAGGGTTTTGAAATAGGATATCATATTTCTGAAACAATTTTTTCTAAATCATCTTTCTATTTAGCATCAAAACCTTCAAATATATTGGTTTTATCAAGGTTCTTTTCCTTTACAACCATCAATAAAAATTGCTTGCATGAATTTACAATTCTTTTCATCTGCCCTGATTTTATGAGAGTGTAATTATTTTTGAGTTTATGAGCTCTTACAATATATTCTATCCCATCTTTGGTGAGCTGATACTTATTTTCAGTTCTATAGAAAATGGCTTGTTTATCATACAAGTAAGGACTTCCTAAAACAATTCCACATATATCCAAGGGAATGATATCTAACTCAACCTCATCTACAAATGCTGACCCAAAAGAAAATCTAAGTTTACATTGTCTAGTCACTTGTAGCTTTGCTTTATCACATACCCAACCTAATGGATATGGTTTCTTGTGAGGTGTGTTTAGTAATCCCAACTTCTTTACAATTGTTTCCGAAATCAAGTTTACTTGTGAGCCACTATCAAATAAAGTATCAACCTTTTGATGCTTGGAAATAACTCTAATATGAAAAAGCTCATGCCTTTTCCTCTCATTTTCTTCATTATCAACAGTTTGTGTAGAATTACTAGTAGATGCTTCAGAATTTTTACCTTTTATACCTGTAGCTGTGATTGTTGTTTCATCACATGAGTCTGACCCCAAATATTTTTATATAGCAGCAGTATTCCTCTTCTTCTTGCCATCAAACTTCTTGGGTTTCAGCTTTGAATGCAAAGACCAGCAATTTTCATCATCATGTCCATTCTTCTTGCAGTAAGTGCATAAAGGTTTGCCTTTCTGTATAGTGTTTGCCTTCCTCTCTTTTCATTTCTACTTCCTCTTTTCCTTGTTCTTGCTTGCAGTGGGTTTTGTTGATCCCCAATCTCTAGTTTCAAATTCTTGCCTCTAGCCTCTAGATGTGTAGCCTGAACAGATAACTCATCTATGCTAGTAGGGTTAAACATGAGAATGGTGTGCCTCAAATAGCTATCTAGACCACCTATGTACTTCAACAAAGTTTCAGGTGAGTCTAGAGAAATTCCTAGAATTAAAGCTCTTTTTCTAAATTCCTGGGTACAACTTTGTACACTTTGCCCCTTTAATTGGCAAAAAGTTTGCCAACTCATCATAGCTTGCTGCATATAAGCTAGTGAATAGAATTGTTTTTTAATGGTAGAAACAAATTCACTCTAGGTAGAAAGAATTTTACCATGCTTCTTCAAATCAGCTTGTGTCTTGCCTTCCCACCACACTAGGGCAGTTCCTCCAATGTGAAGGCTAGCCAGCTGAATCTTTCTCCTTTTTGAATGGATTTCCTGCACCCTACAATATACATCAATCTGTCTAATCCAGTTATCTAGCTTTTCTGCATTTAATTCTCCATCATATATTGGAAAATCAAATTTTACCTCTAATTTAATCACAAAAGTCCTCTTTTTATTTTCAGGGCTAGAAGGAGGTGATGATGGAGGAGGTTCTCCCCCTTTCCCTTTGCCTTCTGAATGGGCAACTAGAAGAGGTTCATGTCCTCCTTTGCCTGTTTGAGATGTTGAAGGGCTTTCCCCTCGGCCTTTCTTAAATTCTCGGTACATTTCTTCTACCATGGCTCTCATGGTCATGAAACTGTCTATGAACTAAGAGTCTGATTCCAAGGGAATTTCTTTTGTCATTTTCCTCCTAGGATAGACTCCTCCAATTTATGGGTTAGCCTCAATTAGTTCTCCTTCTCCTAATTTGAGCTTTGACCTAGTTAGCGTTCAACAATCCAGCACAAGCTTGTCTAACCTTAGCAACCTAAAGCTCTAATACCACTTGATCTGAAAATGAGATCTTATACAATTATTAAGGTTTTACAGATCCATGTGCATGGATTTTCCTATGTTACTTTGTGCAATGGATCGATAAGATTGTGAAATACATAGTCAATGAAGCAATTAAAGAACATAATAGACAAACACATATAAACACAACACATTTAATAAGGAGTTCACCCAACACTTCTCGGCTACGTCTCCTGGTCTAGCCTTTAGTGGTGACCTCTCTATTATGTCTTCAAAACAAAGTTTTACAATAGTGAGCTCAATTTGAGCCTCAACATAATAGATACAACAACAAGAGTTTTACTTGAACCCCTCAAGCCTCTCTGAGTACACAGACTCTCTCTATCACTCTTTGTCTTTGTCTTTGCTCTGTCTCAGCACTGCCTCCAATACTGCCTATCGTTGTTTCTATCAGTCTATGGCTTTAAATCCAATCGGTGTCGTTTGCTCGTTTCACCTTCTTGGGCTCTCTGGCTCCCCGGCTGCTATCCGCTCAGATCCCCCTCTGAGCGTTAGAAATCATTACTAAATGCTTTCAGGGATGGTGGCCACCTGTTCTGTAACGGAACGGGTCATCGGGCCTTTGAAATCCCCGGAAACAACGTTCTCTATTTTCTTAGGGAAGTATACTAAAAACATAGGAAAAATTCGCCAAACACTGTTTATCGAACGCCTTATACTTCTATTGCATCACATCTCCATTGTTGATATGGGAGATCCAGATCCAACTGTTGTGGCTCATTACCACATATTTTCTTTGAGGTAGGAAAATTTCCCTTGGCTTCTACCACACTTTAAGTCCTTGGTCCTTCATTTCAAATTCAGAAGCCATCTCCCTCTTACATTTTTGAATGAGAGGGTTTGCACCTATTAGAAAGAGGTCATCCACATACAACACCAGTATGAGAGGCTTGTCATCTTCAACCTTAAAGTAAAGGTTAGGATCGGCTTCACTCCTAGTGAGTCCCAGCTTCATCAAGTAGCTATTGATCCTCTCATACCATGCTTGGGGTGCTTGCTTCAGCCCATAGAGAGCCTTTTCCAACCTGCATACATGAGATTTTCAATCATAAATCTCAAATCCTTCGGGTTGCTCCATCTAGACCTCTTCTTTGATCGAGCCGTGTAAGAACAAAGTCTTGACATCCATCTGATGTAGGTTCCATCCTTGTGAAGCGACAAGAGCTATGATCGAGCAGATGGTTGTATATCTAGCAAAAAGTGGAAATATCACATCATAGTCTATACCTTCCTTTTGAGAGAAACCACGAGCAACAAAATGATCCTTATACTTTTCCATACTTCCATCTGTTGCATGCTTTATCTTGTAAAGCCATTTGGAAGTAACAACTGTATTGTCTGAAGTCTGGGAACTACTTCCCAGACATCATTCTCCATAATAGGGTCATACTCTATGGTCATAGCATCCTTCCATACTTAATGCTTGACGACACCTGAGAATGATGAAGGCTCATTTTGTATGATCGTGCTCATGATAGTCAGGTATCCCTGATACCTATTAAGCTTCTTACTTTGACGGAAGCTTCCTTAGGCTGCAGCATGTCCTTCAGCATCATCAAGTATCCCCCTAAGCCATGAAGGCCTCTTCCTAGAAGAGGAAGGCTCATGTGGATGAGAATCTATCAGATCCATGGGGTCTTCTACATCAGGCATTGATTCATCATCCTTTTCTTTCGGTTCCCTGGTGTCGGCTTCTTGAGAGCTCCTCAAAGTCGGAAGATTGTTCACCTTGCGGT
>APFE031456121.1:33885-69413 GCA_000404065.3 Pinus taeda
CTACCTTACAATGAATAAATTTGTGGGTGCTTCCTGAATCAATCAAAACTATTACCTTTTTCTTCTTGATTTGTCCTTCTATCTTGATGGTTTGAGGAGTGGTAATTCCCGCCAATGCATTACAAGATATGATCGGATTTATTTGTTCTTCACCTAGGCTTTGTTCCCGGAGTATATCCTCTTCTTTTGACCTTTCTTGCTCCTTTTCTTCTTCCTCTTCACAATCTATGTAGAATAATTTCTTCTCAGCACACTTATGACCTTTAGTGTATTTGCTATCACAACTGTACAAAGCCCTTTTGCTCTTTTTTCTTCCAATTTTTTTGGTGTCATCCTTATAGGTTGTGGAAGACTAGGGGCAACAACATGTCCATCTTTATAGTTGTGAGTGGTATGCTTCCTGGTTGCCATAATTTTGCTTTCCATTTTTCTTGCTAACCTGAATGCCTTCTCTAATGAATCAGGTTCCCAAAGGCGAACATCATGTTGGATATTATCCTTTAAAAACCCTATGAACACATCAATCCTATGCTCCTCTGGAATATCTTTTACCCTTATGTTCAATTTTTGGAACTCCTCAATGTGCTCCATTATTGAACCCTTTTGTTTGAGACTTATCAATTGGCTAAAAAAAGTGTTGCTTTTTGTATCCTCATAATGTGCTACCAATTCTTCGTAAAAAATGCCCAAGTGATAAATTGTTTACGAGAGCAAAGCCATTGATACCATACAAACTGATTTGGTTCCAAATATAAAGTTTCCATAGGTACCTTTTGTGTGTTTTGCACATTATTGAGATCGAAGAATTTCTCCATCTGTAATATCCATGTGGCAGGATCCTTGCCATCAAACTTCCTCATATTGATTTTTGGAATATGGTGAGTCTTCGATCCAACATTAGCATCTATAGAATCATGATTAACATTTCTTTTATTCTTATCATGAGTTTCCTTTAGTACCCTTTCACCCTTAGTGCCCATTTATTGTAGCAACTTATTCATATTTATCTTCAATTCGTCCATGTCTATCTTCAAATCATCCATTTTAGCTTCCACGTCAATCATCTTAGCTTCTACGCCTTTCTTTAAATAGTCCATCTTAGCTTCTACACCTTTCCTTAAACCATCCATCTTAGATTCTATTCCTTTTTGTGTAAGGGATAGTTGTTGCACTTGGTCTTGTAATTTTGATATATCATGTTGCATTTCTTCCTCTTCTTCATGAGTCATGCTAGATATTTCAGGTTCCTTACTAGGTGTTTTCATTTTGTTTCCTCGGGGGATCAGTTACCTATAATAATGCTCTACTATGCCCTTTGAATTCCTTCAAAATAAATTTTCAAACCAAGCTTAAGCAAAAATTTAAGAAAATCTACACACCTTTTTTCACTTTGTAGGAGCTTGATATTGCCTCTGATGTATCTCTGTACTTTCCAATCATATAGTTCTGAATTTGTGACATGTAGTAGCCCTCTGTGTCCTCTTTCCAATGCCACAAGTCTGACCCAAATTGGATTCTCCAAGCAAGAGTTATGTGAAATCTCCCACAATGAATTGATTATAGACTAGTTCAGTAGAGCGAACTTGTACGGCGTGCCACAAGTCATTGTTTCTACCTCTAGATCTGAAAAATTCATACAAGAAACTACAACCCGTCCTATTTCTGTACCTTCTTACGAAATTTCAATCCGATCCCCAGAGAGAAAGTTATGACGATTTTCCCCAGGTCACCTGTTTGGAATGTAATTGAGGAGTCTGCAAAAAGACCAACTTCCTCAGATCATATCTCCGAACATATAGTGCCAAATTGTCTAAAATTTGGACCCAAGATTCAGAGTGATTTATTCTCAAATGGGTTTTTTTTGTGACTTTTGAAACCTCGCAGAAAAAGGTTATAGCAAAAATTCCACGATGACCTGTTTGGAGCAACGAAACCCTAGAATCCAAAGCTCTAATACCAAATGTTATGAAACCAGCTCAAGAAAAGATAGAAAAGATAGATCAACACCTTATAATGCAGCCTCTTTGAGGGGGCAAGCTCCTTTACATTACATAAATGAACAATTCTTGGATGATTCAAATGACAAAACCTCCTTTCTATATATAGGAGTCTAAGGAGTCACAATATAATCTAGCCGACCCAACAATAATAATATAGATCCACAAAAATAACAATAGAGGGATTCTATGGGGCTCAGTAATAACAATATGGGGGAAATAGGGGCACAACAATATTAATAAGGGGTATAACTACAATAGTCATGGGGTAATCACTAGTATTATAGGGACCCAACAATATTTCTACTTTCCACTTTCTATTTCATGAAATCCTTTTAAAGCATGAATTTTCTATTCAATTGAGGGTTTTGATTATGTCAAAAAACACATGGTATCTCCCCATGAAAAAATTCTTCCAAATATGAAGAAACAGTCTTGAATAATATGTACATTGAGAAATGTAGTGCAAGAAAGAACTTGTACATGTTTCAAAAAATCATAAATATAACAAGATAGAGAGGTATTTCTCACATTGAACAACTGAGAGAAAGAAATGCACAATAAGGATCAACTTATAGGTTTTCAATAGGTTTAAAAGAAATTGTACAAAGAATCAATAGAATTGTATGGATCTGTATGGTCATATGGAGCAATATAACAGTTGTAGAACTTATGCCTTTCTTTTTTTTGTAGATTGTATACCTCATTTTGAAATGATTTTTATGACCATGCAATTTTTATTTGAGTAGCTTGTAGAGGTTTCCTCGAGGTATGCAAAGCTGATTTTGAAGAAGAAATTACTTATGTATTTGCAAAACTCTTTTATTCTTCAAGTACTTAAATTTTTACTTATTGTGTGATTGATGCCATCATCTGAAAGTAATTTCTCCATTATATTAATGTTAGTAATTTATCTATTTAACTAGGATCATATGGATAATAGTCACCTAGGGTTGAATTTTTGTAATGTACTTAACCCCAAATACCTCAAAAGGTGAAATATGCCTCCAAAATGTGAAAATGTGTGCTTACCCCCATAAATTTCTACTTGAGGGGAAACACACATTTTTTTACATTATCCTTTCTTCAAAGCATGATCGTCAAATCTATCCTTTTGGTGGCATTAAGAGACTTCAAGTTCGTGCATATGGAACTATTGGAAATTCGAGCACTTATTCTTTTGAAATGCAACATGACTTTGATTTTGGATATGAAGAATTCAACATTTCCACCAAATGATACATATTATTCAATTTGTATTAGGTGTCATCTCCAATACTATATCTTACCTTCGACTCTAAACCTTTAGGTATTATTGTACTTCATTTACTTTGTATTCAAAGAAATGTATCATATATGATAGGTATACGACCAAAGTCCGACATTGACTATAAGTGGGGAGGATCATGGGTATATAAGGATGACAAATATCTCCATTGGTATGAGGCCTTTTGGAGGTAAAGCCCAAAAACAAATCCATTAGGGCTTAGGCCCAAAGTGGACAATATCATACCATTGTGGAGATATGTGGTGTCCAGAGTTCTTACAAGTGGTATCAGAGCCATGTTCCAAAGTTAGCCAAGTGGATGAATCCTCAGAATGTCGAACGAAGGTGGTGGGCCCCGGTAATATCACGATGGGATCCGTGGATGAGCTCGATTAGACAAGCGGTGTGCTCCAGATTCTTCATGGAAGTGTCCTAGTCCCAACACGGTGAAGAGGAGTTGACCTGGGATAGAGTAAGCTCTCGAGGCACCTGGTGCTCCATGTAAGGTGTGTGCTTCCAATGCATTGGAGCGGAGAATCTTGGTTGGTAGAGAGTGAACGGATGGATAATAATTTGAGGGGAGGCTCGATGGTCCTTTGTTCGAGGGGATGATTGTTGGGTATACGACCAAAGTCCCACATTGACTAGAGTGGGGAGGATCATGGGTATATAAGGATGGACAAATATCTCCATTGGTATGAGGCCTTTTGGGGGTAAATCCCAAAAACAAATCCATGAGGGCTTAGTCCCAAAGTGGACAATATCATACCATTGTGGAGATATGTGGTGTCCAAAGTTCTTACAATATATGGCTGAAATAAGGTTTTTCTAAACAAAATACTTGATATGGGTTGTTTTGTAGGTTGGCACACTCAAAGTTATCAGTCGTTTTCAATGAGAAGGTTCTTCAATGTGAATAGGGGGTGACTAAAATACATATTTTTAGTCTTTATTCATGTTGGAGCACACCAATGATGTCACACGGATAAAACTACATGCGTATTAGACTTATTAAAGAAGATGAGTTGGAAATTTTTTTAACAATCAATTGTTTTTGTGGGTGATATGTGGCAGGAAAACTGCATAGGGGAGGGTTACTTTGTATCATGTCATTTAAGGGTTACTTTGTGTCATGTCTTGTATGAATTCTTTGTTATATATCAAATAATTATATATTCTAACAAGGGGCATTATTTTTAAACATGGTTGGCTTTGTGGTAACGTCAACATCAAAACAATTTCCCTTCATAATCCAATATTTGGTTGCGCACATATCCTAGGCAGTGGCGTATCATATTTGCCACCAATACATCCCTGGTGTTGAGATAGAAAAGGACCCTGGCATAAGACATTTACCCCATCTTGAAGTATGATTTGTCGAAGTCAAAATAAGTACCGAGGTCATCCCCTATACACCGAAAGACATCTTCCATATAATGCTGAAGGGGGAGGTTGGGGAGCCTTAATCATATTGGCCCTGCACCTAGCTATTCTTGATCAATGCCAAAGAGGGGATTGCACCTTTTCAAATACACAAGGGGAATTTGTATGTTCCAATAATGTGAGAGAACCCAATTCACATGTCCCTCTTTACTAAATTTGAATTAAAACCATCCTTTGGGCATGGTGCATACAGATGGAAATGCATTTAGAATGTGTTCCAATTCTCCAGCACCCACCTACTCAGACACGTCGCAGAATAGTTCCTGCCCCTAGTTATTCTGACCAAAACCGTTTCAACTATAGAGATAACTTCATCTAGCCTAATACCCTCCCCTAGTACTAATGCTCGATTACTATATTTTACCTTGGGGCATTTTACCTTCCTTGCCTTCTTCTTTTAGCCTATCATTAAAGCATCTTTAGATGTGTGGTTGTGTCTTCAGGGTGTACCCTCGATAGATCATTGGTGGAATGAACACTACAGTGAAAAATGTCATTGGTGAGGGTCATGCCTGTGACAGACCTTTAAGGTTCATCACCAATGTGACATATGGTGACAGTCTTTAAAAAAACATTCTTGTAAGTGTATATAGTGATGGTCCTTTAAGGTTTGTCACCAAAGCCATTTTCAATGACACTTTTGGTGAGCGTCGTTAAAGGCTCGTCACTAATTCTCTCTTTGGTGACGCTTTTGGTGAGGGTCGTTAAATGCCCATCACTAATTCTCTCTTTGGTGACACTTCTAGTGATGATATTCTATTGACCATCACGAATGATCTTTTTGGTTACTTTTGGTGACGGTCAATAAATGTTCGTCATCATTGATCACTCCAATGAGTTTTTTATGACACTTCATGCTTGTGATAAACCTTTAAGGTCTATCACTAATGTCGCATATGGTGAAAGTCTTTAAAAAATCATTTTTGTAACTGTATATAGTGATGGTCCTTTAAGGTTTGTCACCAAATCCATTTTCAATGACACTTTTGATGAGGGTAGTTGAAGGCATGTCACTAATTTTCTCTTTGGTGACACTTTTGGTAAGGGGCGTTAAATGCCCATCACTAATTCTCTTTTTGGTGACACTTCTAGTGAAAATATTTTATTTTCCCTCACCAACGCTCTTTTTTGTTACTTTTGGTGACAGTCAAAAAATGTTTGTCATCATTGATCATTCCAATGAGTTTTTGATGAAGCTATGTACTTGTTACTATATTTTTTGTAAAAGGATAACGATTTAAGACCATTGTTGTGGAGTATTTTTTATTATGTGTCCAAGGTCATAGTGGTTATAATAGCCAGTCAATTTTTTAAGAATTAATTAGTGCATATCATTTCCTTTAAGTCATAAGAATATAGTTTTCGTATGAGTCAACACATGATTCATCTCTATTAGGTTTATTATCTAGAAAATTTCCATTAAATAAAGTTCCACTAGTGTGTGTAGGAACTATATTATTTAATACATAATCAAGCTCTATCAATTCTACTAATGAGAGAGACCTATCACTTCTCAACACTCATGACACACCTTAACATGTTTTGGAACAATACACTAACATTCCTTGGCACCTTGCATGTCTTGGAACATCTTTGTACCTAGAACATCTTGTCATGAGTAGAATTCCCAAGCACATGTTGGCATGCCCTAGCATAGAATAACACTCGCCTATCATGTGTTGGCATGCCCTAGAACACCTTGGCAAAATATTGCATTGAAAAACATTAGAAATTGGCACACATTGTCACTTGGCATATATTGGAACATATTATAAGTGTGCCTAGCATGCCTCTTTTGAAAAGGATAAAGTCCCAACTTATTAACCCTCTTATGTCTTCATTTCCTTGCATTTTAGCTTGTTTATTCCTTTTTTTTCCTTGAAACTCCTTGATGCATATTGCCATACTATGGAACCATGCACATCCTAGCATGTCTTAGCACCTGGAATGCCTTGGCACTATTTGGCACATGCTAGCACACCCTAAAAATACCTAGCACACTATAGCACTTCTTGACATTCCCTGATATTACCTAGCATGCCTTACCCATGCTTAGCATACCTTGTCATTCCCTCCTTTGCGTGATAGCTAGCACTCATTAACACTCCCAAACGCACCCTTATATTCATTCACTTCCATGCATTTTGAGCTAGTTCTCCCTTGTGTTGTCCTAGTACTCCGTAACACTCCTCATCATGCATTGGAACTCCCTAGCATACCTTAGCACTCTTCTCTATGCTCTTCCACTTCATAGCATGCATCACCCTCCCTGACGCACATTGGAACTTGGCGTGTGTTGGCATTTGGAAAGTATTAGAATGTTTGGCATGCGTTGAGATGACTTGGTATGATTTGGAATGGTTTAATATTAAAGTTATTTGAGATCAAATATTGGAAACTAGATGAGAAGAAACGGAGGAAGATTTGGCACTTGGCACCTATTGGCACCTAGTGTTGGTTTTCCTACCATGACCCTCATGGAAAAGGTAAAATGATGACTTATTAACCCTATTATGTGCTCATTTACTTGTAGTTTAACTTGTTCCTCCCTTTTGTTCCCTTATCAGTCCCTGGCATGCATTTTCACACCCTTGTACATCTTGGCACGTCTTATCTTGTTTGACATGTCTTCATACCATCTGGCACATGTTAGCATGCCCTAGAATTCCCTAACACACCTTGGCAGTCATGACCTTACAACTAGGATTACATTTTTACATGACTTGGGAACATTACAATCATTAGAACACCTTGGCACTTCCTAGTTTTCGTGCCCTTTGTTATCCTGCACAATGTCCCAGGCTGATGCGGAAATTGATGGAGGTAATCATAGACCAAGATTTTAGTTTGGTAGCTAGCCCTACCAAACTAGAGAGGGCTCTGTCTAAGAAATAACAACAAAGAGATGACTGGAATGTAAAGGATTTTAGGCTATATAGCTAGGTTCAAGTGGGCTTTGGAAAATTTAGGGTTTTGTTGCTAGAAAAGGGAGACAAATCAGGTAGCTAGGTTAGAGGATCAAAGGGTTACAACAAAAAATACAAAAAGGAGAAAGGTAGCATTACTTTTGTGATGGAGCTTATGGTTTTTTTGTGTAGTGTAGTGTTTAGAAGAAGTGAAAGGTATTAATGAGCATGAAACATGAATTCATTAAGCAAGAAATAAAGTAACACATAATGATTTTTCCATCAAAACAGAGCTTTATGCAAAGATTTTTTTTTATAAAATGTAAGGAAAACCATTTAATAATTGATGAATGGAAAGAGAAGATTAATATCCTTCATATAAATCTATGATAGAGAAAAAATAATATCACAAACTTACTGCACATGAATTCCTAGATAATAGTTGCACATTGTGTCCTTTGATTTCCAGAAACTGTCCAAGTACAAGCTACAATAGTTCTCTCCTTTGACATCCAACCCATTCTATCACTCAAAAACTGATACATAAATACCAAAACAACATCTCCCTACTCTTAGGGGTTGAATCAATGACTCTAGGAACAGTTCCATGAGGTGTTCTAACCAAACCCTAATGTCTAGGGAAGTTAAAAACGACTTCTACAATTAACTTTGACTCCAACCTCTCTCATAAATGAGGTCAAATTTACATCAAAAAAACTTATAAATACTAACCACACAATATTCACCTTTACTTTTACCCCTCACATTCATCTACTTCACCCTTTTGACTTTTACCAAAGTCAAACTAGGAATTACAAAATATTACACAATGAAAATTTTACAAAAATCTGAAAAATTTCCAAGTTTATAGTGATCTATTGGAGGCATTTTTCGACTGCTTTTCTAAAGTCCAAATCTAGATCGGAATCCTTTTCTAGAAATCTGGGAGAGTGTAGATGTCATTAGAATATTGTTCACTCAAAATGACCAAATTTTGGCTGAGATATGGCCATTCTCCCAAGGTGTCTCCAAGTGCACAACGAAATTGAAAGAGTGGGGCAAAAAGGTGATTTTTGGCCTCTTCTTTGCAAATTTCTCAAAACCTAAGCCCCAGATGAGGAAAGTGGGAAAATGGGGTTTGATATGGGGTCATAGAATTTCCAAAAATGCTGATTTTACATCATTTGGAGCCCTAAGGAAGAAGCAAAGCGTGAGCTCACTGTGCTGCTAGACAAAAAATTTCCAAAAAATTGCAGGTCTACACCAAAACACAAAATTTTCTCGAAACCCTCCCAAAATTTGTCCAGAGATGCCTCCTTAGCACACCCAAAACTTTCTAACACTCCCTATCATACACTATTATTCATTCATTTCCATGCAATTGAAACTAATCCTTCCCTGTGTTTCCCTAACATTACCTAACATACCTTATCAATGCCTCCTTAGCACACCCAAAACTTGCTAACACTCTCTCTCATTCATTAATTTATATGAATTGAAAGTAGTCCTCCCTTGTGTTTCCCTGGCACTCCCTAGCATGCATTGGCACCACACCCTAGCACCTAACACCTCTTGGCATGTCTTAGCACTTGGCATGTCTTGGAATGAATAACATGCCTTGGAACTTTATAGCATGTGTTATCACTTCCTGGCATTCCTTGCACACCTTGGCACTCCCTAGTTGTCATGCCCTCATAGATAGCCTTACTTTTTTTGTGACTTTGGAACCCAACCAAGTCATTAACAAAATAGTGTTGTCCCTAGACAAAAGTTTCCCTTTGTCTAAAATTGCTTTTTCCATCCCCTTATCATAATTGTAGGCTTACTAATTGAAAGTCCTATTATGAAATTATCCTAATACACTTTGTCCTTGGGACACCTGGAAGACAGTCTTATTCATTTGTTTCCATGCACTTTGACCTAGTTCTCCCTTATGATGTCCTCACACTCCCCAATACTCCTAAACATGCATTGACATTGTCTGGCATGTGTTATCACTACTTTTCATTCCTTGTCATCCCCTGGCACTCCTTTGCTATCATGCCCTCATAAGTACCCTTATTGGTTTTAAGACTTGGGAACCAACCAACTCCTACCTCGACTACAACATCTTGACCAAGTTATAGTTACTACAACTATACTATCCCTTGTTCACCTAAGAATGGCCTATAACTCACCTTAGGCTACTCATGCCCAATATTAGCTCATCTCACTTAAGAAGTTACCAAGTCAAGGCTCACGTCTAACCATGGCCATAAAACAACTAAGCAACATAGTTTACATCTTGACATGTCATAGCACCTAGCATGTCTAGCAATCCCTTGGCACTATGTGGCACATGTTGGTATTCCTTACATGCCATGGCATGCTTTAGCACTCCCTATCATACCGTACCACTCCTTAACATGTCACGACACTCTTGCATGCCTTAGAACTACCTAGAATATAACTTTGTCACTCCCTCCTGAGCACACTTGGAATTCACTGACATTTCCTATCATAGACTCTTATTCATTCATTTCCAAGCATTTTGAAGTATTTTTCTTTTGCGTTTATGTTGCACTCCCTAACACTCCCTGACATGCATTGGCACACCCTAACACACATTGGCACACCCTGACATGCATTGGCATACGCTGGCATGTCACCATAACACAGGATAATTTCTTGGCACCACCTAACATACCTTGTCATCCCCTCCTTACCACACCTAGAACTCACTGACACTCCTTGTCACACACTCTTAGTCATTCATTTCCATGCATTTGAAACTAGTGCTCCCTTATGTTTCCTTAGCACTCATAACACTCCGTGGCATGCATTGGCACACCCTAGCACCTCACACATCTTGGCATGTTTCCCTAGCTTCTAATGATCCAAATGGATCCAAGAACACTCTCTAAGTCTTCAAAAAGAATTTTAAAGATCAAAATTATCGGATAAGGAAAACCTATGGAAAAGTCGGATTACACTATCATGAGGCAAAAAACAAAAAGAAATCAGTGAAAAAAGAGTTATCGGTGCTTGAACAGTAAATTCATAGGAGCCATCGGATCTGGCCAGTCAACAACTTAGATTTGATCGGCGAATTGCAATCGGTGGTGGAAATCGGGGGATATTGGCGTAGACCCTGTGGAAATTTTGATGGCAATCAGTGGAGTCAAAAAGGACCATTGATCAAGTGTGCAGATCGATGGCCCACATTGCATCGCCAAATCGTAATCGCCAAAAATAATGGCATGGGGCTTATACATATATATACATATATGTGATGCGATTTTCAGACTTGATAACAATTATAAATGATGTTTGGGATGATTTAAGATCTGGGAAATAGAGTTTCCCTTTGTAAATCTCATTTTTTTTTAATAAATGAGAAACCAAGGAAAAGCGCCGATGCGATGTCACGAACTCGGAAGGGTCTATTAATGTTGTTGAACATTATTTCAAGTCTAATAAAGCGGGTTTTTCAATGTTTTAACACATTTTTTATATAAAAGAGAAATAATAAACCAGGAAGGATTTCAGGAGGACCCAAGGGTGGTAAGTGGTTTGGGACGGCCTTCGCTTGATCACATATAATGGCTGCCACATGTCCAAGTTGAGGACAGAGAAAACCACCCTCATCGGGTGGTTAACAATTGTATGAAAGAGCTGCCTAAAATGAACCACGACCGTTGGATCTGATCTCCTAGATCAACAGTGGAGATACTATATCAACTTACAAGCGGACGCGATAGGAGAATAGAGAAAATCTGAGGACTTTTGAAGTCCAATAAACAATGGTTTTGGCGAGATTTCACAGTGTTTGACTATGTTTCTCTATGTAAATAGAAAATGATATTTTTTTTTGCATTTCGAAGGATTTCAAAGGCCCAATGACCTATCCCAT
Source organism: Pinus taeda (assembly GCA_000404065.3). Classification (NCBI taxonomy): domain Eukaryota; kingdom Viridiplantae; phylum Streptophyta; class Pinopsida; order Pinales; family Pinaceae; genus Pinus; species Pinus taeda. The sequence goes on from APFE031456121.1 coordinate 45,391, forward strand.
TACAGTATAGTGGCCACCATCCCTGGGAGCATTTAACAATGATTGATAATGCTTAGAAAGGGATATGGGTGGACAGAGGTCGGGGAGACAGAAAACCGAGAAGCTGAAATAAGTAGGCAGAGCAGATTGACTTTAAAGCCATAGACAGAGAGAAAACAGGACAGGCAGTATTGCAGGCAAATGCCGAGACAGAGTTAGGACAACGACAAAGAGCATTGAGGGAGTCTGTGCAGTCATAGAGGCTTGAGAGGTTCAAGAAAAACTCTTGTTGTTGCATCTATTGTGCATTGAGTCTCAAATTGAGCTCATATTGTTGTAAAAAATCTCCTTGAAGACATAATAGAGAGGCCATCACTGAAGGTTGGACTAGGAGATGTAACCTAGGAGTATTGGGTGAACTCCTCATTAAATTTGTTGTGTTATCTATTGTCTGTTATGTTTTGTTTACTATTTCATTGTCTGTGTATTTCACAATCTTATTGATCCATTGCATAAAATAACATAGGAAAATACATAGACAAGATTGTGCTGGATTGGTGAATGATAACTAGGTCAAAGCTCAAATTAGGAGAAGGAGAACTAGTTGAAGCTAACCCAAAAATTGGTAGAGTCTATCCTAGGAGGAAAATGGTAAAAGAAAATCCCTTGGAATCAGACTCTCAGTTCATGGATAATTTTATGACCATGAGAGCCATGGTAGAAGAAATGTACTGATAATTTAAAAAAGGTTGAAGTGAAGATTATTCAACCTTCAAACAAGACAAAGGAATAGAATAATCTCTTCTAGATGGCCATTCTAAAGGAAAAGGGAAAGGAAATGAGGCTCCTCTGTACATACCTCCTAATAGCCCTGAAAATAAAAAGAAGAAAACATATTTGATTAATTTAGATGTTAAATTTGATTTTCCAATATATGATGGAGAATTAAATGCAGAGAAGCTAGATAATTGGATTAGATAGATTGATGTGTATTGCAAGGTGCAGAGCATTGACTTAGATAGCAGTAAAATGCAGCTGGCCAGCCTACACCTGGGAGGAACTCCCTTGGTATGGTGGGAAGCTAGGACACAAGCTAACTTGAAGAAGCATGGTAAAATTCTTTCTGACTGGAGTGAATTTTTTTATGCAATTAAAGAACAATTATGTCCACTAGATTATATGCAGCAAGCTATGATGAGTTGGAAAACTCTTCATCTATTAAAAGGGAAAAGTTTACAAAGATACACCTAAGAATTTCGAAAAGGAGCTTTGATTCTAGGCATTTCTTTAGACTCACCTGAAACTTTGTTCAAGTATATAGGTGGTATACAAAACTATTTGAGGTACACCATTCTCACGTTTAACCCTACTAGCATAGATGAGGTATTCGTCCAGGCTACCCATCTATAGGCTAGAGGCAAGAATATGAACCCAGAGATTGGGGGATCATCAAAACCCACTCCAAGCAAGAACAAGGAAAGGAGGAAGCAAAAATGGAAAGAGCGGAAGGAAAATGTTGTACAAAAGGCCAAACCTTCATGCACTCACTACAAGAAGGATGGACATGATGATGAACATTGTTGGTCTTTGCATCCAGAGCTAAAACCCAAGAATTTCGATGGCAAGAAGAAGAAGACTATTGTTGCTATATAGAAAGATTTTGGGTCAGACTCAGGTGATGAAACAAAAATCGCACCCATAGGTATAAAAGGTAAAAATTTTGAAGCATCTACTAGTAATTCTACACAAACTATTGGTAGCGAAGAAAATGAGAGGAAAAGACATGAGCTTTTTCATATTAGAGTTATTTCCAAGTATCAAAAGATTGATACTTTGTTTGATAGTGGCTCACAAGTAAGCTTAGTTTCTGAAGCAATTGTAAAGAAGAGGGGATTACTAACCACACCTTACAAGAAGCCATATCCATTAGTTTGGGTATGTGATAAAGCAAAGCTATAAGTGACTAGAAAATGTAAACTTAGGTTTCCTTTTGGGCCAACATTTGTAGATGAGGTTGAGTTAGATATCGTTCCCTTGGATATATGTGGAATTTTTTTAGGAATTCCTTACTTGTATGATATAAAATCTGTTTTCTATAGAGCTAAAAATAAGTATCAACTCATTAAAGATGGAATCAAATATATTGTAAGAGCTCATAAACTCAAGAATAATTATACTCTCATAAACTGAGGGCAGATGAAAAGAATTGTAAATTCATGCAAGCAATTTTTACTAATGGTTGTAAAGGAAAAGAAAACTGATAAAATCAATGTATTTGAAGGTTGTGATGCTAAACAGAAAGTTGGTTTAGAAAAAATTGTTTTAGAATATGATATCCTATTTCAAGAACCTAAAGGTATGCCACCAAAAGGGAACTTGTACATGATATTAATTTGCAGTAAGATGCTCCATTGCCTAACATCGGAATAGATAGGCTATCCGCTTTAGAGAATGTGGAGATCAAGAAGCAAGTATAGGAGCTTCTCGAGAAAGGGTTCATAAGACCAAGCACATCACCATGCAGATCTCTAATCGTGTTGGTGAGGAAGAAAGATGGTTCGTGGAGGATGCGCGTTGATTACCGAGCACTGAATAAAATAATGATCAAGAATCGTTATCCCCTTCCTCACATTGATGATCTATTGGATTACTTCAAGGAAGTTGTCTACTTTTCTAAGTTGGACTTGGGTAGTGGTTACCATCAGGTCCCAGTAGCAAAGCAAGGTGCATGGATGACTGCTTTCAAAACAAGGAAAGGGTTGTACGAATGGCTAGTTATTCCTTTTGGCTTAACTAATGCTCCTGCCACTTTCATGAGAGTTATGAATGATGTACTCAAGCCTTTTATTGATGATTTTGTAATTGTATATTTGGATGACATTCCTATTTTCAGTAAAACATGGGAAGAACATTTGAAGCATGTAAAGAAGACTCCAGATGTTTTGAAAAAAGAAAATCTCTATGTTAAATTATCAAAATGCGAATTTGGTAAAACATATTTGAATTATTTGGGTCATATTGTAGGGGTGGTGAATTGAGGATAGATCCCTCTAAGGTTAGAGTCATTGTAAACTGGCCTAAACCAATGTTTGCTACAAAGGTTAGAAGCTTCTTAGGAGCAACATAATATTGGAGAAAGTTTATTTCTAACTTTTCCTTAATTGTAGCTCCCTTACATGCTTTGACAAGATTGAACAAGGTGTTTCAGTGGGCAGGTAAATAGCAGAAAGCCTTCAACACCTTGAAATAGAAAATTAGTACAACACCAATACTAGCATTGCCAGATCTTCAACAACCATTTGAGATCAAAACAAATGCCAGTGACTATGCCATGGGAGCAGTGTTGATGCAACATGGTAAACCCATATGGTACCATTCTGAGACTCTTAATTCTATAGTAGTTACTTATTCTACATATGATAAATAATTGTATGCATTAGTCCAGGGTGTGAAGAAGTGGAAACATTACTTCATGGGCAAAGAAACAATTAACATACTAATCATCAGCCACTTCAGTACTTGCACTCACAAACTAAATTGTAGCAATCAAGACACTATATGTGGATGGGTTTCCTACAATAGTTTCATTTAGTCATCAGATATAAAAAGGGCATACACAATAAAGTTGTAGATATCTTGTCCAGACCAATCATAAATTCATCTACTATACTTAAGCATAACCCAGTAACGCATGAAAGCTACATTGAACAATATGTTCAAGATATAGACTTTAAAGATGTATATGCAGCTTTAAGTAATGGCGAAAAGGTAGAAGAACTGGATTACTATGTTAAGGATCAACTCTTGTATCATTTGGCAAAGCTATGCATTCCACAAATAGAAAGAGTTAACATAATTAGGGAGGCACATACTTCTCTGATATCAGGTCATTTTGGTGTAAGTAAAATAGTTGCACAGCTGCAAAGATACTGCTATTGGCCAAGAATGCATGAAACAATTCCTAGATATGTAAGAAGGTGTACCATGTGTCCTAAAAGTAAGCCCATCAATAGAAAACTAGGCTTGTACACTCCACTACCAGTCCCTTCCAGTCCTTGGGAAAGTGTTTCCATGGACTTTGTTCGGGGATTGCCAAAATCTAGAAAGGGACATGACTATTTATATGTTATTGTGGACAGGTTCAACAAAATGTGTATTTTATTACCTTGTAATAAGTAGATTACAGCCGAACAAATAGCGAAGTGGTTCTTTCAGCTTGTCTGGGTGCATTTTGGGTTACTCGCTTCCATAGTATCTGATCGAGACTCCCGATTTATTGGGTAGTTTAGTTCAAGTCTATGGGAATTGATGGACACCAGATTGAAGAAAAGCACATCCTTTCACCCAGAAAATAGATGGCCAAACAGAGGTAGTCAACAGGACAGTGATCCGGTTGCTCAGGGGTTATTGCAGCAAGCATCCCAAGCTTTGGGATGAACATTTATGTTATGTTCAACATGCTTACAACCATGCTAAACATTCTTCTACCCAAAGATCTCGTTTTGAGACCTTTTTTGGTTTTATACCAAGGTCTCCCTTGGATTTGTCTTTGGAAAAGACATAGTAGTTGCTAGACACAGTGATGTGGAAAAAGCAACCAAATTCATCAAATAGATCCAAGAAATTCACCAGGCAGTGTAGGAACAACTTGAAAGAGCCAAGCCAAGTTTAAGGCAAGGCATGATAAACATTGGGTGGAGCACAACTTCCAAGTTGGTGATCAAGTATGGTTGTATATCGGAAAGGACAGAATGCAAGGTGAAGGAAAGAAGTTGAAGCATATAAGGTATGGGTCTTTTAAGGTACTTGAGAAAATCAGTGAGAACACTTTCCGCCTTGATCTACCAGCATACATGCGCATCTATTCAATGGTAAATGCAGAAAACTTAAGACTATTTGAACCTTCATTAATTGAAGACCCTGAAGAGCAAAGTCAATTTCCTTCCATTGGTGATTTGTTGCGTGAATACCTCAAAGAGCCGCAGGAAGATACATTTATGGATAAGAAGGTGAGAACCACATGTAGAGGGGATGTTGAGTACCTTAGAATCAGGCTCAAAGGTTCAAAACCCAACAGTTCAAAATTGATAGAGATTGGGAAAGTGAGGTAGCTATATCATCACTTAAGTGATGCTTGAAAACCAACTTTTTGTGGTCCAAAAGCCTTTGTAGTGGGAAGCCATGATCCAAATGGATCCAAGAACACTCTCTAAGTATTCAAAAATTGTTTGAAAGATCAAAACTATCACATAAGGAAAACCTATGGAAAAGTTGGATTACAGTATTGGGAGGCAAAAACACAAAGAAATTAGTGAAAATAGAGCTATTGGTGCTTGAACAGTAAATGCCCAGAAGCCGTCAGATCTAGTCAATCAATGGCCTAGATTTGATTGATGAATCACAATCGGTGGTGGAAATCGGTGCATACCCTGTGGAACTTGTCATGGCGATCGGTGGAGTCAACAAGGACCATTGATTAAGCACGCAGATCGATGGCCCATGTTGCATCGCCAAATCGAAATCAGCAAACACAATGACGTGGGGCTTATACATGTATATACATATATGCGATGTGATTGTCAGACCTGATAACAATTATAAATGATGTTTGATATGATTTGAGATCCAGGAAATAGAGTTTTCCTTTGTAAATCAAATTTTCGTTGAATAAATGAAAAACCAAGGAAAAGTGCCGATGTGATGTCACGGACCCGAAAGGGTTTATTAATGCTATTGAACATGATTTCAAGTCCGATAAAGCGGGTTTTTCAACATTTTAATGCATTTTTTTATATAAAAGAGAAATAATAAACTAGGCATGATTTTGAGAGGACCCAAGGGCACCAAGTGGTTTTGGCTGGGCTCCACCCGATCCCATACAATGGTTTCCATGTGTCTAAGTCGAGGAGAGAGAAAACCACCCCCATCGGGTGGCTAACCCACATATGAAAGAGCCGCCTGAAATGAACCATGATTGTTGGATCTGGATCTCCCAAATCAACAATGGAGATAATATATCGACTTATAAGCAGACCTGATAGGAGAATAGACTGAATGGGAGGACTTTTGAAGTCCGATAAATAATGGTTTTGGTGGAATTTCACAGTGTTTGAGTTTGTTTCTCTATATAAATAGAAAACAATCATTTTTTGAATTTCAAAGGATTTCAAATGCCCAATGACCTATCTCGTTATAGTATAGGTGGCCACCATCCCTGGGAGCATTTAACAATGATTGCTAATGCTTATAAAGGGATCTGATTGGACAGAGTTCGGGGAGAAAGAAAGTCGAGAAGCTGAAATGAGTAGGCAGAGTAGATTGGCTTTAAAGCCACAGACAAAGAGCAAACAAGACAAGAAGTATTGTAGGAAAATGTCGAGACAGAGTTAGGACAGAGACAAAGAGTCTTGAGGGAGTCTGTGTACTCGGAGAGGCTTGAGAGGTTGAAGCAAAGCTCTTGTTGTTGTATCTGTTGTGTATTGAGTCTCAACTTGAGCTCATATTGATGTAAAAACTCTACTTGAAGACATAATAGAGAGGCCACCACTGAAGGTTGGACCAGGAGATGTAGCCCAAGAGTATTGGGTGAACTCCTCATTAAATTTGTTGTGTTATGTGTTGTCCATTATTTTTTGTTTACTTCTTAATTGTCTGTGTATTTTGCAATCATATCGATCCATTGCGTAAAATATCATAGACAAATCCATGCACATGAGCCTGTAATACCTTATTAATTGTCTTAGATCTCATTATCAGATCATCTAATATGCCTTAACACTGCCTAGCATACCTTATCACACCGTCCTTATCACACCTGGAACTCACTAACACTTCCTGTCACAAATTCTTAATCATTCATTTGCACGCATTATTTTCACCTATTGCTCCCTTGTGTTCCCCTAGCACTCCTTAAAAATTCCTAGCACATGTTTTTGATGGAAAAAACACTATATATAGGGTAGCTCATCCTCCATTTGTGGACAAGCAATGGTTAAGTAAGTTTGTAACAAGAAGTGCAAAGATAACCAACCAAGAGAAGGAAACAAAGAGAGAAGATTTGGTGTTGTTTATGGGTCTATTTTAGGGCTAATAGATCCACATGTATGAAGGAAGGAAGAATTATCTACTATAGAAAATGTCAAAGATCTTGTTGTTGTCCAAGATGTAAAATCAAGGAAGAAGATAAGCAAGGTTACATGCCAAATTATAATAAGAGTTCATACCATCCAAGCAAATAAGATCAAGGTTCAAAAGGTTGGTCAACCACACATTCTAGGGTTTATGCAAGAAAGCCAAGAACTACAAATATGATACATGGAATTGGAATTTGAAGGATAGTTGTGTTATTGAAGGAAGAAGCCTAATCATCATTGAATCAAGGAAAAATAAGGAGGTTGAATCAAGGAAGCTTGTGACTTGGTCTTGGAGAGGTCGTTGAGTCAAGCGTCTAGGCCATGGTCTTCATATTCGTCAACTGAAGTCTATATAAGAAGAAGATCTCATTTGCTTTTTCCTCTCATGTTGGAGAGGTTTTGGCCCTGGTTGATCACATATTCTATGTGTCTCTTGTCTCCTCATTGTTTATGCATTGATAGATGTTTGATGAAGAATGTTGTTTTGAGAATTTTTTGTTATTGTGGATTAGTCTTGAATGTGTTTGTGTATGAAAAATTGGTTGGGTTTGTAAACTATGAGTAGAGCATTGTTTGATTGATGCATGCTTCCTACAATAAAATGTATCTCTTACTTAAACAATTAATTTAGTGGAAACATGGGTATTTGGACAATTATTTTGGAATTTATGCACCTTACAAGTACATCAACTCGTATAATGTATAAATATAATGAAAAGTTGTAACATGTTGCATCATAGAAAGGATGTTGAAAAAATATGATAGCTTAAGTGTACATGATAGTTTGGAAAGGTTGGGAATAACTCTTATTTAGTCATAGGTAGCCTAATCAATTCCTTTTTAAATATTTAAATGTCCATGATGATTTTGAAAGTAGCTGGGTAGCAATTCTTACTCATGTCATAGATAGCCTAACGAGTACTTTTCTCCATCTAGACTAATACTAGATACAAAACTTTTTTGTACTGTGTGCTTCTTCAATTTTTTTATAATATATCATGTTATAAAAACTTTAAAATAAGCTTCTCACTTTGGTTCTTGAATTTGTGGTAAAATATGAACCCAACTTCTAAAATTAGTGTTATTATGGAGGATACCAACAATATTTTCCACTCCATAAAGGTTTTCACCTATCCTTAGTCTTTGATGAGTTTTTTTGGATGATTGTACTTTAAAAATAAAGACACATCTGTAGTTTTCTCACTTGCTAATTTAGAATCAATGAAAAAAATCAAAATAATTACCTACATTTATTTGTAGAGTTTACCTGAAATTGATGGAACATGGTGATTACATTAAATGAGCGTGAAATTGAATTTTGAAATTTTATTAATGTCCTCAATGCTTGGAAAATTTAATGGGATCAGATGATAAGTTAACATGTAAGGTATTTAGTGAGACATTGCTTCTCCTCTAAAAAAAACTATATCTAAACCAAGTGAAATACTAGGGAGAGAGAGGATTCTGTAGTGTGAAAAGCGTAGTTGTGTGGGTTTGGGGCTAAGGCATAGTTGCTCCATTTAACTGAAGTAAAATGAGAGGAAAGGAGGCAATGCATACTTTGTTAATCTTAGCTATGAGGAATTAGGGTTCAAGGCTTAATCACTTCACAATTGAAATAAAATGAGATCAAATGTGACAAGGACTTGCAAATTATTAGTTATATGTAATTACATTAAAGTGAGTAAACACAAAGTATCAAAATTTGAATTAGAATCAACCCTTGTGTATCAAAATTCAATCAAGCATTTTTTTTGGCTGAATTCCCCCTCAGATATACATTTGATTAATGCAAAAGCTTAGAAAACCACATCTATGTAATAGAGGTATCCCTCTTAGATGCACAAACCTTGTCTTCCCATTGACTTTGATGTTGTGTTCCCCTACACTCCTATATGCTTACTAGGGATACTACACACCAACATGATGGATTATAAGATATATTGTGATAGGGGGGATGAGGGTTTCAGAAATTCTTGTTGCCACAGGAAAGTCTTGCCATGTTTAGTTCAACAATATGGAAGCAAAATGCTCATGTAGAAAGATTTATGGTGCTTTTTCAATTGTGGGAAATAGAAATGCCATACATTACGGTGCTTCATGGTACAATATTACTGATTCATGGAGAAAGATCAATGGTTCCTTGGGTGGAACTATACCAATGTGTGGGTGGGACCATGCTCATGAGATTCATTTTTTACTACCATCACAATGAAATACAACCAAATTGACTCATGAGATTCATTTTTTACTGCCATAACAATGAACTACATCCAAATTGGTTATAAAAGATTGCATTGTTAAAAGTTAATTTTTAGCTTAAAAGTTTGACATAATAATTATAAACCAAATCTCATTTGCTTAAATAACATGGAAACCCACAATATTAGTATTAGATAATTAAACATTAATAAAAAAATATTTATAGTTTCTTTTTTAATTATATAAAATCCAAATTGAATTTGTTTAAAATTACAACTTACAACATGGTTAATTATTTTGTAATTTGGAAAAATAAAAAATATAATTTTTTGAAATGAGTATACAATAAGATAATAAAATATACGTTCCATAACATATTGATATATTCATATAATATAATGCTTTTAAAATTTATAAAAAAATAAATATTTATAATTAGAAAATTTAACAATCATCCAAATTCAAAATTTAATTTGCTGCATTTTCTTTCCCGCCTTAGTGTATTCGAATGAGTAGTTGAAAAAAAGGAAAGACCATTTTTATGTGTTTTCTTCCCCACCTTAGTGTATTCAAATAAATGTTGAATAGTTGAAAAAAGAGGAAAGACCATTATGTAGCATTTTCTTCCCCACCTTAGTGTATTTGAATGAATATTGAGTAGTTGAAAAAAAAAAGGAACAGAACAAGTTTTCTTCCCCACCTTAGTGCCTTCAAATGAATGTTGAGTAGTTGAAAAAAAAAGAAAGACCATGGGCATAATACAACCTAATCTATGGCTATATGGAAATAGGTACAGGTCGCTAGATCAATATTTAGGGTTTCTAATTGATTTGCATTTTTTTTTATATTTTCACATGAAATGTATGTTGATTTGTGGCTATATGGAAACAGGTACAAGTACTTGGATCAATTTTTAGGGTTTCTAGATCTAGGGTTGCAGTAATTCGCTGGTAGTTATTGTTTCATGGTTGAATTTGGATGTGTTGAGAAATAAGATTGAGGAGTATCTCTTCAATGGCTTGCTCACAAAACATGGATCTATTTTTGCCACGAAAGTTTGGACCTTGATGTAAGGATCAGAAGCCTTGGTCTTCTTTCAAGAGCCCAAGAAAATTCTTGCAAAGGTACCCTTTCTCTCCTTTAATTCCTTCCTCCATTTAAATTACTTTAAAGAATCTACCAACTTCTTCACCTGAAATTAGGTTATTTGGGTTTTGTTTTTTAAGAATTCAGCATGAAATGAACTAGCTCCACAATTACTATATTGGAAAGGAAATTTATATTAAATATATGTTGAACGCTTATACTAGTTTGATAGTATACCACACCAGAAATTACAAAAATAGTAGTTTGGTAGTATACCACACTAGGAAAATGGAAAAAACAACACTGTAAACTTCTAGGGTAACTCCCTGTCCTCCCTCATTTCAATGCAACACGAAAAGATTTTCTTGCTCTCTTTCCATTTCACAATAATTCTTAATTAGAAATCTTAATTTCAAGCTCTGTTACCAGAAACAGAACATAAGTCTTCATTTTTGAAAAAACTTTATAAAAAAATGGAATAGTACGAAAAACGATGTTTTATACGGTAGTTTCATTTTTTAATGCAAGAAACTGGGTTTTCCAAAAATTGTTAGTTTCTTGAAACTGTTTTATGGAGAACTTTAATCTGGTTCATTGTCAATATGGAACTCTTCGTGATTGGAAGTCGACATAAATCATAAAAAGCATTAGTTTTCTGGATAGTTTTTGAAGGCATTTTCATAGTCTATAGTTAGAAGTCAACCATATATAGCTTAGGTGCTAATTGAACAAGTTTAATGCAAACAGGTTGGGTGTTCTCCCTAGTGACAACACCGTGCAATAGTGCTTAATATATCTCTAACAACGTTGACTATTTAGGGATTTTATTAATTACAGTTATGTTATCTTTTAATTGTAGCCATTGATGTGTACCAGTGTATGGTTAAGCTTTTACAATTTCTTTTTGTTATTTTTGTGTTGCTTTTATTTAAAAGTGGATTTAGTGATTGTATCTAATCTTTAAAATGTGTATCTTTTATAGAAAATAATAAATTTAATGTATAAACAGCTTTTATATATATTGTTATAAATTAGTAATGTGTGTGTATGTATATATAATATATATATATTTAAAAATTAGTAGTTAAATAATTTAGTTAATTTTTCTAGTTAGTTAATTATTTTAGATAAACATTGGGACACAATATTTTTTTTGCCATTAGTTTGGTTTATAACCTCTCAAATGATTGGAAAAGGATTTTGATAAAACCATCGTATAGAAACTTTTATCAACTATTAGACTATCTATAATATTAAATATCATCAACCAAAGACATTAATTTAATATATAAAAAATAATGATTATCTATTATCCATCCCATTAATAGTTTTATCTCGTAAACACTTTTTTCATCGGTGATAAGAGAGATTATTTTAGATAATTTGCACTAATAAAGCTTAAGAGAAACAAGCTATTGATTAATATGTCTATAATACAAACATAATTTCAACTATGATAAATATAGAAAGTTTCATAATTACATAAAAATAGTGATAGAAATAATTGTAAATTTATAAAAATAAACAGGTCTCAAAAATCAAAATACAAAATAGAAATCCATCATTTAATAAATTTTAAATACAAAACAAATAGGAGTACTACTACAAGAAAATACTCCTCTTCATTTATAAATAACCAGCGTAGATCTATCTCTCTCAAGCATCAAGAGAGATCAAATATCTCTCTCTCTATCTCCAAACCTCTTTAAGTGAAGAGATAAAATGGATCTAGGTTGCTTTAGTTATTAGCCTTTGAATAGGCTACATTGCGGAATAATACCATGGACAAAAACCATGGGTTAGGAGTACCATGGCAAGAAAACACTATGCACTAGAGAATTTTATGTTTTTTAATTTTTTAATTTGATTTGATTTTGTTTTATTTTGATTGAGTTAAAATTACAAATATTATAACATATTCCCCATGTGGAAAGGGTCTCTTGGCACAAAAATCTAACAACCAAAAATATATTAAGAGGGGCCTAAAATAAAATACCTATATTATGACATTTCTTTTCAAGGCTTCAAGGTCTCGCTAGCTTGTTTTAATTTATGAGAGAAAATTGATGAGAAAAAACTAATAAGTTAAATAAATATTAAATACAGAACCATGGAATCTAACAAAACCATGTGCAAAAAACTAGCAAATTAAATGAATATAAAGTACAAAACCATGGAATATAACAAAACTATTGGCCATAACATTTTTTCAAAAGATATTTTAACATAAACAAATCTAGAGACTAAGAAAGAATGGTTTGGTAATTTCTAACCATGGGTGATAACATTTTTTTTTAAAGTTATTTTAACATAATCATATTTAACAACTAAAAATGAATGGTTTGGTATGTCGTATAACCATAAGTGATATTAGTTTTATAAAATACGTTGAAAGTATTTTTTAACTAATTAATAAAAAAAAAATTTAAAAATAATCACAATTTAATAATTTATTTACTGTATTTTATATTGACAACACACTTGTAATTGGAAACAGTGACTTACATAACAAATTTTAATGGATCCAACAAAATAAAATGAAAATTAATAAAAATAACTAATATCAAGAGAGAATATCTAAATTTAACTATTAAAATTTAACATAAAAATAAATTTACTATACAAAACCATATATATGATGCATTAAAATAATTAATATAAAACATGACTAGATATAATAATCATTTAATCAATGCAAATACAAATATGAGATAGCCATTATACACTTTAACAATAATTATGGTAAATAATATATACTAGCCTAGATCCATCTTAATTTCGGATATACCAACACCCTAAAGGGATCAACTCTCTTTTATAAATTAGTAATGTGTATAGATATTTTATATATATTTTTATAAAGCAGTAGTTAAATAATTTAGTTATTTTTTCTCACAAACTAGCAATTTAATATCTAGTAGATTAGTTTTCTATTATAATGGATTAAAGATAATTTTTTGAAAGTTCTCCTTTATATTTTGTCTTAAAACACATGTTGTAGTATTTATGGTTCTCCAAGTGGCAATAGTTTGAGACAACCCTCTATTTTTGGCTTTATATCCAATGGGGATTAACTCAATCTCCACCATCTTGTTACCCAACCACGAAAACAATAGCCCAAGAACTGTGTGGAAAATGATACAATAGATCCCAAATTTGAGGTCCACTCATGCCACATCAAAGAATATATACAATGTATGTGGGATCATGTATTGATCCAGAAAATGCAAAGGCTAAATCAAACTTGAATTTGGTGCCAAGTTTTTCTTCACTATTGTATTTTCCAACCTAGAGGATCAAACATGGGTATTCAAGAATGGCTTATGTGAGAAATGGAAGATTTTTTGATCACTATAAGTATTAAGGAATGACCAATGCGAGCAGCTAAAGCCTATGAGCAACTACCTATGAACCATAGTATTCGAGAATGTTAATGATAAATGCTTGGTTTTATGTTTCATATTTTTCTTGTTTTTTCTCTCTCCTCATTTCTTGAATGTGAAACAAATGCTTGGTTGTATGTTTCATATTTGCCTTGTTTTTCTCTCTCCTCGTTTATTGAATGTGAAATCTCGAAACTCCATTTCTTGTCTCATTGTCATTTCTCATTTTGTTTCCCCTTTCTGGTTTCTAGTCACATAGATTTCAAGCCCTTCCTTCTAGCTTTGGCTGAATTTCTGCATTTCTCTCAACTCCAAAAGTAGGTGATAGAAGGGATGGGTAGAAAGCTTGGTACCCGAGATAGAGTTAAAGAGGAAGAAACATTGAGTTAGACACTACAAGATTCCTCTTGTGGGGTAAAAGGATCACAACAAGGCCACAATAACCCTCCGATAGAGAATGAAGATGCTACTGCATGAAGTGGTAACAATCAGAGTATGGTGCAACGCTTTATATTAAGGTCCACCAATGACATCATATTAGAAAAAATCTAAGCATGAAAATAGATTAAAACTAAAACAAAAGGGAAACCCTCACTAGCTCATCAGGCCCTTGCTTAATAATCGGGCAACATTTGGGTATGAAAAATCAGGGATCTCCTCTTCAAAGTCCCTATTTGTTTTTATAGATCTCTTCAAATTGATGGATGGCTTTGACCCTCCTCGAGTGGCCATTGGATGAGTGATGAGTAGTTGCATTCGTTAAACTTCCTGGAAACTATTATTGCTCAGGTTGTTCCCTTTGACTCCTAAGGGAATATGGCCGAGGTAACCACAAACCAAGCTTTGGACTGTAGGTCCTAGCCTACCATCAGTTAGAGAGGGATCTCTCTTTGGGATTTATCTTGTTTAAGGGATGATTTTAGGCTAGATATGATGCACATGGGTTTTGTTTGAGTTTGGTGGGATGGTGATCTCAGACAGAACTGGGATGCAAGTGTATAACTGTTTTTTCCATTGGGCAATGGAGCCACTGCAAGTGTAATTAGTGAAAGAGTTTCTTGGTGAAAAGGTAGTACCACATAGAAGGATAGGCAAGCTAGGAACAACTTTCAAATTTGGTAATGATGGAGTGAAGTCAGGGAATGAAAGGAAATCAAGAATCTTTCACTATACTGACAGAGGGAAAATGGATGAATATTGTACAGGAGCAATTAAGAATCCTAAACAATATTCAAAATGAGAGAACTAGTGCAAACATGAGCAATTAAGAATTCATATTTATGACTAATCCTGAAGAAAACATGATAAATAACAGAGATTGAACATAAGGTGCATTCAAAAAAATCTTATGCTATTCTTCTTCTCTGTTACCAAGATCATGAAACATAGATGAGATTTACAAAATAGAAAACATAAGACACAATTTAGTATAACTTATTGTTCCTTAGCATGACACAGGAATTCTGTAGCAAGTCCTAGAACATCCAATCCACCTTCAGATCATTCAGGCACAGTGAACTTCAACAGCCATTTGTATTAACACAGTCTGATATGTTACAGCACAGTTCAGAAAGAGGAAATCATTAACCAACCCAGCAACCAACAACCATTATTACATTGTTCAGGGCTGTATTTATAGGCAAAATAGCTACAAAAATAGATCTGATAGAAGATCTGAGGAAATAACTGCAATTAACCTAACTTCTCTTGCAAGTAATGTAAAAAATATCTATCTAATGCTATGTTGGGGGCAGCTGTTTCAAAAAATGAGGCTATGCGGTGTCCTTTGGTAGCTCTGCTGTCCAATCTACAATCACTGTGCTTTTAACCTCTTATCTTCACCTCTTAGTTAGTTCTACTGCTCTTACGTGGCTTTGATGTGTATTAACTGTGATCTGAGAGCCTTAAGTGGCTTCACCGCTTTCTTTGACTTTGATGGAGGCTTTTAATGTTCACCTGCTTTGATATTAGGTTCTCCACTGATATTCTATTAATTTCTTCACTGATACACTTTAACACGCCATTGATACTCTTTATCATTGAATCAGGACTCTCTTTCTCTGCTGATCCTCTTTAAACTGCTAAATCGCCCTTTTTATCTCTTTACGGCAAAAATCGTTGTTGTGAACCATGCACTGGACTGAGGTTTTCCATTTTGCCCATTTTTCCTTAGCGATGTGCGATTAGCGCTAAGCGCTAATCACGCATCAAAAACTGCCTCTGATTTTCATTCTGGGCTTCCTAAGCAGCGATTTCACCTTTGGTGCTTTTTCTTCGGCAGTGACGTCAGCATGACATCAGCAGTGGGACCCAGTATGGCGGATGACATCAACGAGGTGACGTGGATGACGACATGGCATGGTGATGTCGATGATGACGTCATCATGACATGGTGGCAGGGTGATGACATCAGCGGGTGACATGGCGCAGGTACAGCATAGTGGCAGGCCATGTAGCGGCATTGTCATGCGGTGACGTAGGCAAGCGGGGAGGGTGGTAAGCAGTTTTCATTGAACCACTTTTGGTATGGGAGTGCTATGTGTCAGGGGCGGCCTGATGCAATAGGAGGCCGATAGCTGTCCCGGTGTACGACGGTGAAACCGTCGACCATCAGGCACTAACGTACTGCTACGAAGGGGCGCCTGATATTCATTAGGGTCGTCAGATCTGGGAGGGCCGATCCTACGGTGGACGGAAGGGCAAAGTGATCAGGGTTTAATAGAAATGTTCACCTGATAAATGTTAATTATTCGCGGCTATGGGTGGTTAAAATCTTAGGTTTTGGGTTTAATGTTTTTATGGCACGGGACTATGGTTATTTATTAATCGGACATTAATAAAATCCAAATGCAATGTGCACGGAGGGTGTTTTGAGCATAGTTATTTACTTAACAGGGTGTGAAATAAATCCTAAGGGAATTGAATGGGAAGGGGCTAACAATGGGTCCCAAATGGACCTAAGGTTTCCTGACTTTTAGTACTTGGCTATAGTTGCCATGGGGAGGGATATTTAGTGTTTTTTGGGGTTTTTATATAGTTTTTTTTTTTTTAGAATAGGGGTAGGGAAAAAGATTTAGGGAGCTAGATAATAGGGTTAGATGTTGATATGAGGTCTTTGGAATGCAAAGGAGGGGATGCATGCTAAATTTATAGAATGGAAAATTAAGCATAGGGAAATGAATGGATTGTGTAAATATTAATTTTACACAAGAAATGTGGCTTCTTTTCACCAAGTCAACTCAGATGTCAACTTGGTTTTTAACAAGAATGGAGTGAAAATGGACTTTTTGGGTAGATCCCAAGGTCCTTGAGGGGATGTTAGTAAATGATTTCTGATGAAATGAAGGGGGAGTTAGAGATACCTTGCTTGATCTGATCAAAATGAAAAAATGCCCCAAAAACTATGATCTGGAAAAATATAACACTTGAAAACATGAAATGGATCACATAGCTTGATTTCTGCAACCACAAAACTACTTACCTAGCCTACTTTACCTAGCATTTTTTCTTCTTTTGGTTTGGGTGCACTTGAAATAGCAAACCCAACTTTTCAACCTTTTTCTTTTTTACTGGCCTCCTATCTACATCAATACTTATTTCATCCAGGGGCTCAAATTAGGCTGTTGGGCACCCTTGCTTCTCTACCTATCTAAGAATCTGCCAAGATTAAGCTGTTTGGATAGATAATGATTCTCTATATTCTACAATAGGAAATTGAAACCTAGGGAGACCAAGATTAAGCCGTTTGGACCTCCCTTTAACTGAAAATTCTTCAAAAATGGAATAACTCATCAAAATTGGAATACAATAGAGGCACTTAGACCAGCACACTCTCATGGACACTTCTTTGGCCTCAGTAGCAAATATGGAACATTGCAGCATGCAAAGTATGACATATTTGGTATGTAGAAATGTCAATCATGAAAAATGAATACCTGCTATGAGCAGGAGGCTAATAGAAAGTGTTTGAATTTTTTTTAATTTGAAACTTTTATACATAAATTTGACTTTCACATGTTGTAATTTGGTGCATATGTTTTCCGCTCATGCCACATTTGTTTAAATAAACTACATATTTATTTTTTGTTGATTACATTTCTCAACTATGGCCGTGGATTTATCTTGGACAAGTAGTGAAAATAAGATATGTTCCAGGGAATTGAACATATGTTTTTTCATCACTTGTATCGATATACTTTGACAACATGGGCACGAAAACATGAACCCATCACTTCATCACACTATGACCGATAAAGACTTCCCTAGTTGTTGAGCACAACACATAGCTCATATCATTCGAAGGTATACTGGTGTTATTCTTTCACCTTGTGATGGATATATATTTGTTTTATTGCATCAAGGAAACAACTGCTACATTACGATACCTCAATTATACTCAAAGGAAAAAACTATTTTTCTTGTACAACCATGTTGAGAGTCATAAGTGTCTTCTTCCCATGTGTCATCATAGCAACAGATTCCATTTTGTTAATTCATTGTGTTTCTCATTCTAGTGGCCACCATTATTGTGCAAGTTTTTCTTGTCACTTTTTGCCTCCATGAAAGTTGATAAGAAAATATTAAGACAATGCTAAATGTCAAATTTAGAAGACATTCTAAAAACATTTTTGATCCATTTTCTAACATGGTCCATAATCTGCTTTGATAGTACTATGATGTATCTCTTCTAAAACTTGATTGTCTTTCATAGTTGGACAACTAATTTGATAAATGATCTCTTTAAATCTGTTATGGACTCGAACGTTATTGGATGTTCTTGAAGATGGGCCAAGTGCTCACCCAAAACGTCCAAACATATCAATAACAACACATAGTGTAACAGAGATATTTATCCTCATCCAATTATTAAATGTAGAAATATTCCTCTAAAAGCCTGGATTTCCCATACACTAGGGCTATTACATATGTAACCCTTGGTTTTAGTTTCTCTTGCATGTTTGGGGATTCAACTGGAATATGTTAAAATATATAGTTCCTTGATGTCTTCACTCCAACTTCTTGGATGCCATCTCAAAGAAAGGCTCAAAGGATATTCCAAATATTATCTTTAGAGGTGGCCATTTTGACCCGAAAGGCCAAGTATCCATGCCATCAATCACACTCTTCTATGCATGTGTACATTACCAAGCAATTTATCATCAATAAACATTGTTGCAAGACAATAATTATTCAAATAAATTTCTAAGATGTTCTGGATATCTAAAGAGATTTCCTTATAAAGCTCAAGTTCAGCAAAGCATCCAACATATGGATCATGAAACAGTGGATCCTCAAACTAATATATTCGCCATGGGACTGAGACAAAGATATACAAATTGTAAACTCCCTCATGTAGATGAGAAAGTGGTGTTGGAAACTCTCCACATTAGAATTGACATTCTTACCATATTCAAATGGTGTCCTTCCTCAATGTAAACAATTCTTCAATAATATGTCCACTCTCCCACATGTGTCACTTCTCCTAATCCTCGCGCTTAATTGGCACACTGCACCTACACATTTCATTCGACAATGTGTATGTCTTGGGACTTTATATCCACTACAATGGGCCTTCATCCCTCTTCTATTACAAGCAGACTTCTCTGGGTAAGGGAAATCATAGCTCCCTACCCTCCCTTATTTCAATGCAACATAAAAATCTTTTCTTGCTCTCTTTCCATTTCACGGCAGTTCTTCAATCAGAAATCTCAAATTCAAGCCCTTCCTTCCAGCTTTGGTTGATAGAAAGGATGGATAGAAGGCTTGGTACCCAAGCTAGAGTTAAAGAGGAAGAAACATTGAGTCAGACACTAGAAGATTCCTCTCCTGGGTAAAAGGATCACAACAAGGCCACAGTAAGCCCCCCAAAGAGAAAGAAGATGCTATTGCATGCAGTGGTAACAATCAGATTATGGTACAACACTGTATATTAAGGTACCATTATCATCCCCTCAAGAATTTGATTGCTGAGGGGAGAGAAAATATTTTAAAAGAAGAATCAAGCAAATTTGAGGCTATAATTAGCAAAGTGGAAATCTTGCACAATTTCTTTAATAAGATGGCGAAGATGTAATTAAGCCATTATTCATGTGTCATAATTACTATGAAGGAAAATTTCAAAATATGAAAGAATATATAAGAAATGACAAAAAATGCATGACATGGGATGTGTTGTTAAGGGATTATAGTAGTATCAACAATGAAATATCAATAATGATATATTCACTAGATATTCAAGTTCCCAAGGCCTTGATAGCACAATGAATCATGAGACAACAACAAACTGGACAAAACTGTGAAACCATGAGGTCACATGGTTGATTTTCATTATGCATTCATATTCCCTATGACAAAATCCTCTTATCGATGCTCTATGAATAATCATCAGGTGAAAGAGAGTATTTTTGTAGCTTATATCTTGCTCAAGGGTTCTCAAATGATCATGTAATGGTGGATAGAGAAATACACTATCGAGATAAAGGGCAGAGGGTGGGAGGCTATGCAATTAGTTAAGTTTGGAACTTGGCCCTGGTATATATGGATTTGCAATTTGCCACCAAATTTTTCAGTGGTATCATGAGTATGAAACAATTTACAAGGAATAATAAGATGATAGATTACAAAGATGACAATGTGCCCTTGCAAGTGTTTTGGAGACATGATTTTGTCAAAGATATAAATCATTCTCTTTTATAGTATTCAAGGACAAAATTTGATGTTATTTTAGAGAATGTTATGTTTTGGGTTGATCAATCATTGACCAAGCTAAAGGCACTAACAAATTCTGTGATGGAAAGAATCATGGAAAACTCCTTTGAGAAAACCCATATCAGTGGTATTGAAGGAATGGGTAATCATCTTGGCTTAGAAACTATTGTAGAAAGCGACATCAATGACCATATTCTTTCCTCTGATGAGAGCTTACTGGAGAAGGGGAGTGGCATAGAGGCCAATCTAAAGGGATTTGATCAGTTTGTTGCCTCTTCAATTCATAATGAATTGCCCATTGAAATAGCTAGTGCAAGGGAGGGAGAGCATGTTCCAGAGGGGAATACTAAGCTTGAAGTTGATATTGATAGTGCATCTAAGAACCCATCATCCTCTGGAATGCAAGAAAAATAGAATAAATTTGGAGCACATGAACATGGAGACTTCATGCCATTATCTTCTCCAGAAACCCTTCCTCATTTAGACATACCTTCATCCTCCTACTTTGACATAGATGATGAAAATGATAGATATCATAGAGAAAAGGGTTTTTAGGAATTTATGTTCTCATATTCTTCATATAGAATAGACATATTTGTTGCTTCTGAGGAATCTCTGCCTATGATTCATTCTTAAGAAGTAGATAATATCAATGAACATGCTTCTGAAGCAGCAGACATTGATGAGATTCTTGAACTATCGTCCTTTATAACCATGAATAGAAATTTGTATTAGTTATCAGTGAAGATTCAGAAGTCAGTGAACCTTTCGTTCCTTTGGTTTCACAAAGCAACTCATAAGGAAAGTAAGAATCTGAGGCATTAGACATGGACAAACAAACACTTGAGAATGTGACTATTGAAGATGAAAGTTATTGTGCTTCTACTTCAAATGTAGATGGTGAGTACCTTGTGAAGGAATTTCAATTCACAGAGTGTTAGGTCCCTATAATACTAGTGTAACCCCTTATTATTATTAGTATAACTGCTTTATTATATTGTTGTGCCCATGTCGTCCACATATTATTATTATTGTGCCCCATACAAACACACTATTGTTATTATTGTGCCCTTACATTATTATTGTTATGTCGTCTTTGATTATATTATGACCCCTTAGACTCCTATATATAGAAAGGAAGTGTTTTCATTTGTATCATCCAAGAATTGTTCATTTGTGTAATGTAAAGGAGGTTGCCCCCTCAAAGAGGCTGAATTCTACAGTGTTAATCTATCTTTCCTACCTTTTTGTGAGTTGGTTCCATAAAATTTGGTATCACAGCTTTGGATTCTAGGCTTTTGTTGCTCCAAACAGGTCATCATGGAATTTTTTCTATAAATTTTTTTTCTGTGACGTTTCAGAAGCTTAGAAAAAAACCCATTTCAGATGAAATCGCTCTAAACCTTGGATCAAAATTTCCGATCATGTATCGCTATATTTGCGGAGATATAATATGAAGAAGTTAGGGTTTTGGAAAGCTCCAGAATTTCATCTAAAATAGGTCATTGTGGAATTTTCACTATAACATTTTCTCTATGAAGTTTCAGAAGCTAAAAAAAAATCCATTTGAGAAGAAATCAGTCTTAATGTTGGGTCTAAATTTTCAATCTTTTCTGGCTATATTTTTGGATATATGATCTTAGGAAGTTACGGTTTTTGCAGACTCCTGAATTACATCCTAAACAGGTGACCTAGGGAAAATCATCATAAATTTGGTTCTAAGAATGAGATTGAAATTTCATAAGAATTGTCAAAAAGAGGATGGCCTGTAATTTTTTGTATACCAGTTTCAGGTACTAAGGTTGAAATAGTGACATGTGGCACTTCGTACAAGTTCTCTCTATTGAACTAGTATATAATTAGGTCATCGTGGGAGATTCAGAATAGATATTTCTCAGGAATCCAAATGTGATTAGGATTGCAGAGCTAGAAAGAGGATTCAAAGGGCTATTACATAATGAAATTTCAAAACTTAAAGATTCGAAAGCACAGAGTTACAGTCGTTTCAAGTTCGAGCTCCTAAAATCAAGAAAAAGCGAGATGAGGAAGTTTGATGACAAGGATCTGGTAAATTGGATACTACAAATGGAGGAATATTTTGATCTACATGGTGTACCACTATTACAAAAGGTATGTATTTCATCTTCATATTTAGACCAAGACCAATTTTTATGGTATAAATGGCTTTGTTCTCTTAAACCACTTGTTACGTGGTCAATTTTCACAGAGGAAAATATAGCACATTATGAGGATACAAAGAGCAACACCTTCTTTCGAGCAACGACACAACAATTGGAAGAAAAAAGAGTAAAAGGGATTTGTTACAAAGTGGAAAAAAAAATTATGGCAACAAGGAAGTCTACCCATCACAACTATAAAGATGGAAGTGTTGTTTCTCCTAGCCTTCCACAATGTACAAGGATTACACCACAACAATTGGAAGAAAAAAGAGAAAAAGCATTTTGTTGCAATTGTGATAAAAAATACATTAAAGGTCATAAGTGTGCTGAGAAGAAATTATTTTACATTGATTGTGGAGAGGAGGAAGAAAAGGATCAAGAAACGTCAAAAGAAGAGTATATACACCAGGAACCAACCTCAGAGAAAGAATAAATGAATCTGACCACTTCTTGTAAAGCATTGGAAATAATAACTACTCCTAAGGCTCTTAAGGTAGAAGGACATATCAAGAAGAAAATGGTTCAAGAAGTGAAAGGCCACATCAAGAAAGACGAAATGAATCCGACCATATCTTGTATTTCAATGGTTGGAATTACCACTCCTCAAACTATCAAGATAGAAGGACATATCAAGAAGAAAAATGTTCAAGAAGTGAAAGATCACATAGGGCATCAAGAAATGAATCTGACCATATCTTGTAATGCATTGGAAGAAATTACCACTCCTCAAACTCTCAATATAGAAGGACATATCAAGAAGAAAAAGATTCAAGTAGTGAAGGATCACATTGAGCATCAATGACAAGTTCTCCAACTTTTAAAGGATAACGCCACTTTGGTGCAGAATCGAATGAAACAACAGGTAGATCAACATCACAATGAAAGAAGTTTTGATGTAGGTGATTGTAAATTTTTATGGTTACATACATACAACAAATGTCCCTTAAGAAACTTATTTATCAAAAGGAAATGTTGGCAATGCCACACGCACTTAAGAAATGGCGACCTTACCTAATGGGAAGACACTTCAAGGTAAAAACAAATCATGATAGTATTAAATACTTTTTAGAACAAATATTATCCTCTGAAGAGCAACAAAAGTGGGTCACAAAGATGTTCGGTTATGACTTTGAAATCATCTACAAAAAGGGAAGAAAAATGTTGTGGCAAATGCACTCTCAAGAAAGGATGATGATGTGGAAGCATTATTGTGTGCCATTTCTATTATCCAACCAAATTGGATAAATGAAACAAGGTATGAATGGAAGAAGGATGAGGAAGTGTGGCCACTCATTCAAAAGTTGCAGAAGATCCTAGTTCAAACAATATCGCCAGAACTTGACGAGGAAGGA
>APFE031456121.1:69978-110010 GCA_000404065.3 Pinus taeda
ATTGTTATTATTGTGCCCCATAGAAGCCCACTATTGTTATTATTGTGCCCTTACATTATTATTGTTATGTCGACTTTGATTATATTATGACCCCTTAGACTCCTATATATAGAAAGGAAGTCTTTTCCTTTGTATCATCAAATAATTGTTCATTTTTGTAATGTAAAGAAGGTTTCCCCCTCGAAGAGGCTGAATTCTAAGGCGTTGATCTATCTTTTCTACCTTTTGTGAGTTGGTTTCATAACACAGAGAGGACTGACTCTATGATTTCCCAAGCCAAAGAGAGAGCACTTAAATAATCTCCTTCATCTGCTGGAAAAGACCTCATTGGTTCTGGAATAGATGCTTCCACCCTTCCAAATAACTCAGTAAGAGAGATTCTGCCTAGTGCAACTATAGGTTTGTTAATTCTAGTATCTATTGTGTTATCTATTATTTATTTTGTTTCTACCTCTAGGAGAAATTTGAAAATCTCTAGTGAATTTGGAGGGAAATCAATTAAAGCAATGAAAGAACTAGGAGCTGTTTACAACTCCCCATATTCTAGGGTGAAATTTATTTCATACTTTCAAAATAAGATAGAGAAGCGAGTATATTGTAGGCTTTCTCCACGTCGTGTGGAATTACTTGATGAGTATTTTTCTAGAAGAGATGAGCACCTCAAATAGAAGTATCGTCAATAGAGCGAGTGCATCTTACAATGTTGCTTAGACATATGAAAGGAGGTCAAGAAGAGGAAACCATATTAAAAGTAGGTGTGCAAATAGATATTCAATCAGATCATATTTCAAGTGTTTGAGTAGGCCAATATACTAAATCTTCATCTCAAGACCATTGCTTGCAATAGGTTGTATTTTTTGAAAAATAGAATATCTCATTACTTAATAATAACAAAATTTTTAGTTGAGTTAGTATTCAATTTCCCATGTGTATGCATCCACATTACAGGTATCCACATGGAATATTTTTATCATGTTCATGTTCAAGAATAACACTCAAATCAAACGGAAAATTAAACCGACGACTTAACACCTAGGAGTGGCTTAACAATACAAATCATCTCTAAAAATGAATTCCACTTACACAAACCTATTTGCGTCTCTTTGCACCTTTTTGGGGCAATTTCTAGTTATATTGTCGTCTCTCACGATAGAATATTTTTATTTTCATCGTCCCACCATTTCTTCCTATTGAAGTCTTTTCATCTAGGTTGAAGGAGCAAAGGGGTTGAGTTGAAGGGAAAGTGAAGGAGGATGTAGGGACTACAACTTGCTCAAGGTTCTTGATCCTCCTCTGGAAGGATTGATTTTCCCTTGGCATTGGTAGGTTGAATGCTTTGAGAGAGCGTCATTTGGTCGGACACAGTCATCCCCAGGGATTCGTAGGGAAAATGGGTGTCTACTTAATTGGTTTTATTTCTAGATTGTTTAAGGGTTATGGATTTCCCTTAACCATTCATCTCTTTGCTTAATTTTATTCTACAAAATGTGAGCTTTTCGGTGAGAATTCAAGGATCCCAAGTAATAATTTAACAATCCTGGTTATTGTTAATTCATCTAAAATATTCTTCAGTTGATTTGTTGATTCATCTAAAGTATTGGTAGCATGATATTTCCATTCATTGGAGAAACTCTAGAAAATATTTCTCCACTCAAGACCTCTGATGGTGGTCCCTTCCTTCAAAAAAGAATTTCAAGGTATCAAATTTAGTTCTTTCTAGTTCTGCATTGTTGCACCCATATTAGTTTTTCTGTTTTTCAATTTATTTATTCATGTTGTTGTGCACTTGAGATATAATGAAAAGATTTCTTGGGTATTGAATTAATGAACATGTATGGAAACATATTCAAACCACATATTTGGGAAGCCTACCATCATAACGGCTATTGTAGAAACAAACCAAATTTTTTTTCCAAAACAAAGGTCGGTTGTTCAAGAGTGCTTATTTGTATATTCATCTTATTGATGGGTTTATTTGTATCATAATGGGTGGGAGCTTCTATCCTCTGGGATGGAGAATGTCTCATAAAGAAAATGCCTCTTGTCAAACATATCTACTTAGTCTTGAAGCAAATAAGTGATACCAGTTCTCTAGATATTCCTAAGATTAGACATCATATATTGGGCTTTATAAAAACATGTTATTGGCATGTTAAATTGTACAAATCCCTTTTAATAGGTACATGTGCATGTCTTTGTTTGACTTTGAGAATCATAAGCATGATGTGGTATTTTTCATTGCTTTTAGGCTTTATCATATTTACATTTTAGAGACATTTATTCTATAATCAAGTATCAGGTCTAGATAATGCCAGATCACTAACACTAAGGAAATATTGTTTCCTCTAATTTATGGTCATATTTCAAGAGAGTATGCATTCATGTTTTCAATATTGGTAATATTATTTTCTTATACCTATTTGATATTGCAAAAAGTATATCTAATTTCATTTTTGAACCTTTTCCATATATTGAAATATAATGGATTCCTAGTTTTCCATTCAATGAGATATGAATTGGTCAAATACAATAAATTTGTGGATACTTTTATTATTAATTGAAGAGTTGAAGTTATTATTATGGATAAGGTGGTAATTTTTTATTGTTTTATTAGAAATTTCTTTTAAAGCTTATACATGGCTTATTCTTTGCATACCAAAACACAAGGGCCTTTAAAGTGGTTGCAATTATTTGTCATCCACATGTAGGGGAATATGGCTTTGGTTTTATTACATCATCACTTGTCTTTCAAGTTGTTTCTTATGATTTAGATATCCTTGAAGTTGAGTTAATACTAAAGCATTCCACATGAATGTTGAAATTGAGTGGCAGATGGAAATGTTTCTTTCATATCTACAAATTAATATCTATTTGCAGATTATCATTATTTTCATAAATAAAACTCCATGTTTATTAATAAACATCCAATGCCTTTTGACATGCTATAGTTTAAATAGATATTATTTCAATTTGTATAGAAGGTATTTCTTACTTTTCTCCAATTGTCATATTCAGGTTGAGAGTGGAGATGAAGAACTCTATATTGTCTATGTTCCCATAAATCATCTATATATTGGTGACATTTTCCTTGTTAACTCTAAATATATTATTCGGCAAAACTTATTTGTTTGTGAAATCATAGGTTTGTAGTCATGCATTTTTCTTTCATTAATGTTATTATTTATGGTGTATATGTTTCCAGGATATATTTCATTCTTTTTGGGATTTCATTTCATAGATCTAGGGATGATACTTTACCCTCTTATTTTCACTTTCAAAAATATGTTCTTGCCATTCTATTTTACACTATAGTTTGCAATAAAATTAGCTATCCATCCTTACTTCCTTGGAGCCATGTGTTGTGACTTCATATCCCAACTTCATTGGAGACCTACATTGTGACTTCATATATTGTACATTTGTAGTAGTAAAAAGTAATCATAGGAGGAATGAGAAAGTTATTAATGTGGAATGGACTCCCAACATAGGGATACTGCATTGTAGTAGTAAGACATGCAATTCTTATGAGAATCACATAGATAAAAACTGACCCAAAGAGGGCCCATAAGGCATGACACCAAAACCACTTAGTGATGTTAATGGCAGAGTGAAGGAGGATGCTATAACATTGGGGACCTACACTCCAAGGGAATGGAATCCCAAAATGGGAATGTGCCACTTTGGTAATGAGACTTGAAGGTATTACAAACCCCACATATATAGTCATTATTATTATTTTTTAGAAGGAAAATATCATGGGAAATCCATGGGATGCTTCCCCACATTTGTGGATTGTATCCCTTGTAAACCTGTTGACATAGACTTATTTGTTTAACCTAGGGGGATTTGGTTTGGAGCTTCAGAAGCAAATGAGCAACTATTGGAATGACCCATTTTAGGAATTTTGATCATTTTCAAGGGCGTAGAGGCATAGTGCTTTCTATTTCTTTGTATTTGCAGAATCACATGATTTATTGTGGTTTGGATTCAGTAGGCATGTGTGTTTAGGCCACATTATTGATTTAGGACAGCTTGATACAATTTTCTATTTTGTATGCCCCAATCCTTAGCTTTGAGAAAGAATAGTTGTGGAATTGGATGGCCTCTTCTTTATTGACAAATTAATGCATATTTAGGGAGGACCTGACCATGTTTGAGTGTGAAGGAGACAAGTGTGGAGGTGGGGTTTTATATATGGACTTTATATATTGTACATATGTAGCAGTGGTATCCCCTTGTCTATATTTTCTCTTTTTTCTTTGACAAATAGTGTGGGTGTTGCCCAAGATGCTTATTGCATGATAATCCTTTGCAAGGCCACTATTGGTGACAATGATATGTTGGTTCATTTTATTATGAGATATGATTTATGTGATTCTTTTAATTCTATGCAAAATGTAAAGTCCTCGAGATTGGATGGTTTTCCTTATGAAGTCTTTTAAGTTCACATGGGACTTTATTGGGGATCATATTTGTTGTTTAGATGTAGATTTTTTTTCTAGGTTCCTCTTTGAGTCCCTCAAGTCTCAATTATGGTTTAATGAAGCCTATTCCTAAGAATGCAATGAGAGACTCTCTAGGTGCTTGGCAGATTATTATTTTGCTTACCATTTCTTACAAATTTGTGGCAAAGGATTTCTCTCTCAGGATCTGGTGAGTTTCCAAGTATGTAGTGCAACCGAAGTGAACTTGGTTTCTCCAGGGGTCTGGTCAGCCTAGTGGGAAATGGAGTGGGCCAAAGAAATAGGGAAACAATGACTTAAGTTGAAGACTGAATTTAAAAATCCTATGATTGAGTTGGTTGTTATTTCATCTTTAAGATACATTGATGTGCTTAGGTTATGAATAGGTGTGTGGGTATAATGAGTGATCTTTTCACCAATTCCTTGGCCTTTTTTTTGTCAAAAAGCCTTATCCCTATGGATACTATTACATTAGTTGATTGAATAGGGCCATCCTTTGGTACCTTATGAATGAGGTAAAATTCTTCCCCACATAAAACTTCAATGTGTTAATAAGAGAAAATAGGGAAGTATATATATGCCAACATAGGAGCCCAAATGACACATATCAGAACTAGGAACAAACATATGTCACTACAAAATTTCCTTGCCTTACTTTGATTTTCACTTAGATGATGATCTGCTCTGGAATGAGTTATATCACACTTGACCAGATATTGACTTGCATAAATATCTTCCAACAGAATATCACACACAAATTCATTGTGTCATGTTGATAGAGTAATACATCAAAATTTTGAATGATCTGTCATGAATCAATGAGATGAAAAATGTATAACATATAGAGATTTTCATGACTGATATCAAAGTATTTAAGGAAAATATTTTCATCTTTTAATAATTAGAAAAGGTTGTCTCTACAACGAGCATGACTTATGGATAGGATAAAAATGCTCCAGAATCTTATATGGGGATTACTTTTGAGAATATTTTACAAATTTGTGTATATATTTATATAGAAAACGAAATATGATGAGTAGAATAAATGTGATGGAATATGAAATCTAGTTTATCTTCTATAGATAATTATGTCCATTTTTCCCAAATACAATATTTTACAAGAAACATGAAATTGAGGAAATAATAACTAGTGATAAAATTAAAAACAAATGTTTTTAAGTCATGAAGAATTTATTATATGGAAAATAAGAAATGAATCTCCATAGTTAAAAGGCAACATATTTTTCCTTGAGGCTAACAAGCATGTTTCCACGTGATTTACATGAGCTATAAAAAAAAATACTTGACAATATATGAGTGTTTATAGCATCAATCGTTGTGTTTTTCAAGGTACCGCATGTGTACATGTAGCTGATCAAAGAATACAAAAATTGGGTGTGAGCCTTTGAATTCATGTAGGCTCAGGAATCATTCTAAGCACAATATTATATTTAGTAGGAACCTACAAGATCTCACTCATTGAGAAGGAAAACCATGTTGTAACATAGCTTCCTACTTGGAATATAGATCAACTGAGCAAGTATGATAGGAGGAGATTGAATTGCTTATCTCATTTTATGTTAGACTCAAATCATAAGTAAAAGGATTCTCTTTAGAAAATGAGGCATGTTTATAGGAATGGCCAGTCAATATAAAATTTGGAAATTCTATAAATAAACACCTATGATGATCTGCTCTTTGTCTTTCCCAACAGGTATAGACCTTAATGCAGGGGTTAATAATCTTATTACACCATGCAAGCCTTGAGACAAAAACTTATAAAGTTATAAGGTCTATGGATTGGGGTACTATATAAAATTATGGTCTGTAAGGAATCAATATATATTCCATAAGACTCGCAATACATATTTCTTGTTATCATGTTTTAACTACCCTGGTATCGCAGAGAAGGGTATCCCATTCCTTGGATTGTGCAGGTTTAGAGGAAGGAGAGATGGTGGGTTAGAATTGTTGTAGGAGTTAACATACTGTGATTTGCTGGGAAATTGGGCCATGTGAGAGGTCTATAGCCAGCCATAGGATAAATTTGTTCTTGTGGACTCACCATCCCATTTTTACTAAAAACTACATCTGTGACCAAATGAAAGACCCAATGACCTTGATGGCCTATGAAACGAATTAAATATAAGCAACCCAATTGTGCTTCTAAAATAGGCAAACTGTCATTTTATTTCAATGGATGTTTTTTCTACTTTCCCAGAGATAATGCAAACCATGGAAACCGTAACTTCCTCCTCTTAGACACAAGTGGCTTATCTGAAGGCCTTTCATCAAACTTATTTGCCATGGAAGCTTTCATGCTCAACACCTGATCCAATGATGTTATTGGCATGACATGAATATTTTCTTGCTCATTATTATTGTCCAGATCATTTGGATCAGAATATGCATGGTTTTTCCAATTACTGACTCAACTGTGTGGTGCACCATATCTCTTCACCACAGTAGCTAAATCACCAGCTTCTCTATGATGTTCATTTTGTTCTCTCCATTTTCTGAGCTAGTCATCAATTATCAATTTAGCTGCATTTGCCCTCTTTGCCTTATGTGAGGCAACTTGAAGAGCCTCCCTCCTTGCTATTTTCTCTTTATTTTCTTCTTCCAATCTCTTCAATATTTCCCATTCACTATCCTTAATTGCATCAATTTTGGCTACAACAACTGCGACCTGCTTGTCAGCAATTTCCTCAGCTTCAGGTGCCTGATTGTTCAATGCAAAGTACTCATTAAATGAAAGTGTAACTGATAGAGTCTTTACCTCGGAATGTCCAACAATTGCCTCACTCTAATTCATAGCATCGATCCTAGCAACAACCGATACTTCTGATGCCCTAGTTGCTTCTACCATTTTTATAGCTACTTGTAGCCTACTCTCTATAGTTCTAGTACCAACCTTTGATTGTGAAGCTTCTTCCTTTACTTTACACATATCCTCTCTAGCTTCTCAGCTTCAATCTTGGCTTTATCTTGAAAGCTCTATCATAGCTTCCTTGGATTTCCTCTCTCCATATTGTCATGATTTAATTGCTTGTTTAGCCACGAAAGAAGCAACTACTATGTAAGAATTTTATACCCTTTCTCGTGTTTCTTCTAGCATTACACTTTCCCTCTCCAACTCTTCTTTCAGTGGCCCAATGGCACCTGCTAAATAAGTTACCTCTTGTGTGGCTTTGTTTAGATTTTATCTCATCTTATCTAGTTCTACTATAATTATATATTCGACTTTAGTTTTTTTAACCTCTTGACTCTTTGCAAGATCCAGGTCATCCACTAATTTAGAGAGGGCTCCTAGTTTAAGTTTTGACTCTTTAATAACTGCTAATTCTATTTTCAAGCTCTGCAATAAAGTGGATGAGGCATCAAGCTTTAACATCAGATCCTTAACAAGAGCTACTCCATAATTCAACCTAATCAGTTCCTGGTTGACATGCTCTATTTCTTTCCCCTTATACTCAGACTCTCGATCTTTGGCCATAGCTACAACATCTTTATTTTCTTTTCTTTCCGTATGTAAGATATGAGCTATATCCAAGAAATCCTTTATGGTCATAAATTCTATGGTTAGTGCATCTGCCTATTTCTGCACCTCTTCAGAAGCTACTAGTGTGTTGATTTCATTTTCAAGAGTAATGTTCCTCAATTTAACTAAACATAGATATTTTCAAATATCAAGCTCAAGCTCCTGTTTGACAACTTGTCGTTCTAAGATTATTGATGCATTTCTTTCCTTTTCAAACTCTACCTATGCCTTCATAATGATATTTTATTCATCCAAATCAACATTGTCCTTCTCCACAACTCCTGGCCTTGCAAATTTAGATTCAACTATTACACGCCTTTCAAAAGTGCTAGCACTCTCCAAATTTAATGTTAATTTGTTTATGAGACACATCATTTTGTCCATCTCCTAGTGATTTTTCATATTTAGTTGCAATCATAAGTCTTTTCAGTTTTGTAAGCTCTTCCTCCATCTTTTGATGCTCAGTTGTTGCATACCAGTGTCTCTGTACAGACAGTTTTTGTGTTATTTTGTACCACCTAATACAAAGACTAGAATCCCATCTTGTAAGTCATAATTACAACAGTTGCAAGAAATAATGTTGAAGAAAACATATCTTTCTTGAAGTTCTTCTTTAGAGTCATAATTGTATTCACTCATAACTACCGTATTACAGGTTACATGAATGGTATGAAGTAATTTCTTATCTATAAGATACAAGCTCTATTCCAATCAAAGTGTTAATATTAGTAATACCAACCATGATCAATAGTGTCACGTTATATAGGCTTAATAGAAATGATTATACTTATATAGTGTGATTGCCTAATATAGCTTATCCATATTGTCAAGGTTACAACTATGTTAGCTATGTACAAACTTGTGAGTATGGGTTGTGGATGGTGAAGATCATTGATTATGGAAACTAGTGTACTCAATGCTTATAGTGGTAAAGAAATAGGGCATGATTGAGTTAAGAGTATTGAGCTTGAACTATATTGTCATTCATAAGGGTACTAATCCCATGACTATGGCTACTCTAATATGCTACAATAATTGTGTCACAACCTTATTGTGATCGACCGATGATAGATACACACATAGAATAAGTGAAAGCATAGGATGTCTTCTACACAGTGTAATAAGTATTAGTACTATTCAACAATGTCATGATTATTCCATAAGGTTATGTGCATAGATTGGTATCATTATAACTATTAACACATAGTCTAATATGCATAAGCCACTAGCTTGATCATATACAACATCCTATAGGTATTGATGATCAAAGTGTATTCTATTTTGCTTATATTTTGCATATGCCTTCTTGTCACATGCATTGTTATATTCATGGTAGGGCAGTGGAGAAGTTGGTATCAGAGTAGTATAGAAAAATGAAAAAAAAAAAAGTAAAATTCATAAGTACTCCCTATCCTCAAAGGATGAAAAAGGGTGCTAGGAATGTTATAGATGAAATTTTAAGAAGCAATATTGAAGCATACATTTCTATTGATTGTTATCCCCTTTCCTAACAACAAGTTTGAAAGAAATAAAATGCTTTTCATTCAAGAATGGAATGTACCCTGCTTCACACATACGTTGGGATCCTTGACACCATCAGAAGGTCCCCATGCCATATAAAAATCTATTTCTAGATTTTTTGGAGTTCTAGGAAGCTTTATGTTAACAGGTTTCCAGATTCCTCCATAGGCAAATCTAACTTGATGACACACTTTGACTGCAAGAATTTTGTTGCTTTGAAAGGCTTTTCGTTAGACTTCTCCCTAAGTTGATGGTATCAATGGGAATAGATATTTTTCAATCTATGTATGTCTTATTTGTTCTTTACTACTAGTCATTGTCACTAGTGGTAGATGTTGATAGTTCTTTGGGTTGACATAATCTCTTATTGGTATGCCAAGCATGGAATTTAAGGCAATAAATTCAGTCCATATAAGCTGGGTGTATGTGTGATCAACATGGGTAAGGGAACTGCTTGTAAATGTTTAAATATGGGTTTCCAGGCTAGAACTCAAGACTACTTGCAATGAGACAATCCACAAGATGGAATCTTTGGAGAAAATGAGTCTAATTTCTAGAAAGATTATTATAGACATATAGTGTGAAGGAGAAAAGCTACAGGAGAACAAGAGGATGTGGTTATTTATTACCTATTCTTTTGTTTGGCTATGTTTTGAATGCTTCAGGAACATGGTTGGAAGGGTAGAGAATCCATATGTTTTGGGAATTTCTTTGTTATTAATGTAGATTTTAGTAAGATCGTTTGACTATATCAATTAAAATGCATCCCAACCTCTAGTTATTTTCCTTGCAGACAATTCCTCCTGTAATCATAAGTGTTGTCAAGCATGACATGTGGGTGTTTGTATTATGTAAGGAGCTTAAGGATCACTGGTACCAGTTAGGTTATAACAATAGGACAAGATTTTTTTAGTTCAACAAGAGAGTTCTAGAATTTGTTATTCCACATTGAATGCAATAAAATTTTTAAATGTGTTGTGACTAAAGTAGCTTATTTACTTTCATATATAGGTAGCTGAATGGGAATTTCCAATTATTACAGCCTATGGGTGAGTGTTTAAGCCTCAAATATTTTTGTGCCTGTATGGATTTTATTTGTCTATGATCTGAGGCTTCCCTTCTTGTGTAGAGAGGAGAACATAGCATACAAGGAACTTGATCATGGTTCCTGGGTGTTGATTTTGAGAGCATTATGTGAGATTTGGTTTGAGGTATAAAACATATTTTCATTTCTATTCTAGTGGTATCATAAAAGTGCAATGATTCCATTCATCGTACATTGTGACCAAGTTCAAAGAAACACATCAATTTGGTGGTATTTTACCTTTAGTGTACATTTGGTGATAATATATATTTTTAAATAAAATTGCATTTTTCCTAAGTAAAATTGTTATTGATTGCCTTATGATCAACATCACAGTTCCATTGTAGTGCTTCCGAAATAGTTCATAGATAACAAGATCTATGTTTTTGCAATCAAAAAAATCATTTGGTGCTTGTTTGGTGGTACCAATACTTGCAAACCATTACATCTATTATGTGTTTTTCAGATTCTCTTTGTTTGCATATTTTTCTTACATTTAATCTTCCAGAGAACAACTAATTAATGTGACCATTATCTTTTTCCCTTTCACACATGAAAAAAAGAGGACATTAAACCCCATATGTATAGTTCTCTTAAGCATGGAGTTCATATATCAACATTTCTTAATGAGCGACTTGAGGGGGACTCACATGGAAATTTGTACTCATGAAGCTGTAGATATTATGGAGTCTTTGATGTTGCATTCTTACTTATAGATTGTTGTGATTCTCATGATTTGAAGGCCGTCATAGCCTTATTATGAGTTCATTTGTCACAATTTTAGAACTTATACCCTAAGCCTTAATTGTTATAAGGTGGAGATGCTGGAAATAGATTTCACAAAAGAAAAAAAAAAATTAAGTGAGTGGGTGCCTTCTTTGTTAAGTGGGACCATAGGTAGGATCATGACAAGTGGTATTAAAGAGCCACAACTCTAGGGTTTGTTGTGCCAAACCTTTCTCTTTTCTTCTTTTTGCTTCATTCCAGGTATTTTATTCGAGTATTTACTATTGTTATAATTGATGCGTTCATCATGTTGTATTATTTATTTGATTTATATAGGAATTTGTGATAAATTAATTCTAATACTTATATGTTGGATTGATTTTAAGGTATGAGGATTCGATTATTGGTCACCGTTTATACAGGGAGATTTAGAAGATTGAGGTAAAAAATAAGACTAGGGTAAATTTCATTTGTCCTTGCTAGTGGGCAACCATAGCAACCAACTTTGATGAATTTCAAGCTGTAGCGGTAAGTAATTTAGTATACAAACATCTTATGCTGTTCACAGTTTTTATGATATCCATTGCAATCATAAGTTTAAAGGTTCATGTTGTGAATAGGCGTTGTGTTATATAATATATTTCATTGCATGAAGAATAACAACATTAAAATGATAAATAAATAAGTCACTTCATAATGTTGGCATTACAAATATT
This sequence comes from Pinus taeda, assembly GCA_000404065.3. Lineage (NCBI taxonomy): Eukaryota > Viridiplantae > Streptophyta > Pinopsida > Pinales > Pinaceae > Pinus > Pinus taeda. The sequence goes on from APFE031456121.1 coordinate 82,030, forward strand.
GCATGCAAGTTTTGCAGCAGAGGTGCATCTCCAGTTGAGTATGTCTATTGAAGATTCATGTCCCCCAAGACTTTTTGAGCATGATTTCAGGCTGAATCTATTTTTTTTCTCGGTATTGCTTCCTTGGAAAGATTCTCTCCTTAGGGACACTTGGATAATTATAGACAGTTGCAATGTTTTATGGCACATAGTCTAGTTGGGGGATAATGGCTTTGTAGAAATCTAGGTGTATGACTTCTTTTCATGATGAACCTTCCTCCTGTAGTTGTTAGGGGAATTGAGGCTTTTTTAGCAGGAATTGGCCTTGCTTGTAGATGTCAAATTCAAAGCTTTTCATAAAGATGTTGAACAACTTCCTGTTTTGCTTATCAAAAACCCCCCATTTATTAGTGTTAGTAATAACATTAATAAATGGGGACCCTTCCAAAAAAATCAACATTTAGCATTTAAATCATGTTTTTCTTGTTTCTAGAATAAAACAAGATGTCAAAGTGGAACTTCCTAAAACATGGAAATTTACCTTTTCATACTCTAAGCACATAAAACTTCACAAACTATAAGTTTCTTATAAAAAGTGCTACATGATAAAAAGCCTTAGAATAAATTAATAATCAAAAGTCGTGAACATTAAGGTAAACCTTGAAAAACCTACTTTAGAAAATATTATTCTCGCATCACAATTTCAATATCGTGGTACTACTTAACAAAACAATTATCATGAAATGCGATAGCATCTCGCAAATCACATATTGCAACAATTCATGTAGCGGTGGGTTTTAACGAAAATGAGTTTTGCGATATAGCGATCTACGATATTGTGAAGCAAATCACAAAATCGCTTTTATCGCAATTCGAAGGGCTCAAGGTTCTAGGAGAGTACTTCCTAACTTTCGATGTGAAGTTAAGAACATTAAAGATAAGCATAATGGTTCATTAGTGGCCATTTATTAAAAGAACTATTAGGATCACTGTAAAGGACCATTTGACACAAGTTGATATCTTTCAATGTGATTTAGCATTAATGACCTCACGTCACATTATTTTCATCTTTTTATTGATTATTCCTGTATTCACTATCATTTTTATCATACTTTTACCCTCTGCTTGCAACTTTCAGGAAGAACACATAGAACGTAACACACAAATAAATGGGTAAGAAAGGCAAGGCTCCCGTATCTGAGAAGTCAGAAATGACGTCATTATTCACAGACACTACCTGTAATCAAGATACAGGAACATCTACGTCGGAATCTATGTATCAGTTGTTGGAAGACGAAAATCTGAGAATTATGGAAGTAACAGTTACAGTAGATGGACGGGGCTCTTCTGAGGCATCCATAACTGATCTTGCATGCTCATTTCTACACCACATTGCTGCAAGGCCAAAGATACTCCGCTACACTTACATGGTGAAATGGATTATAGATGACATAGACATATCTAACAAAAAATTTAGGATGACAAGCCAGGAAGTCATGGGGTCATTTACTCTAGACAATTCGAGGCGTATGTACCACTTAACAGAACCCCAGGCCAACTACAACAAGCAATTTGTTGAGAAGTTCGCCAAGGAGAATGAAGACTTGGAAGAATACATAAAGCACTCATCAAATAATGAGGAAAGACTCAAAAAGGATAAAAATGGTATTATGCCACTCGCTCTCTTTGTTCCCTGTTTTCCCACTGCTATGTTATGTAGATTGTTCAGTAAACCAGACACCAACAAATTTTCATCAGAATGGTTACCACAAGTGGATGCGGCTATCAATGCCAAATTAATGAATTGGGCCCAAATCTTTTTAGATAATTTAGCCATTGCAATTTTGGAATATAGAAGAAAAAAAACATTCCCTCGAAGGTTTACCCTCCATTTTTTTTGAGTGCCTATTTTATGGACGCTATTTTTTTTGTTTCCAAATTTCCTATTATGGGATAGAAGTGGATGGTACAAAATCCACTTCCAATTCAAATTTATCACAAATTCATGTGAGAATCAAGTTTTGTGCCACATTTCTTCAAAATTTGTCACAGAGTTATACTCTCGATCCATAAAAATATCTACAACAGAGATGCCCCAAAGTTTTCCCAAGAAGCGAAGGTAGATATTCTCTTCGTGGCAAGATGGTTTGGGGAATAATTGTTCATGTATATCAAAGTGTTTAGCAGCATTGCTTCACCCCATGTGTTACCTGTTTACATCCCAGACAAACTGATGGGTAGGGAGATAGCCTATCAGACCTATGGCATGGGGGGAATGAGTAGAGTACTTAAAGATTCCAAGAAGGTCATTTGGCCTCAATTTCTTGTAGTATGCGGAGCATTTGCATTACATGACTTAGATCATGATTTTGAAGAAGTTAATAATGTATTATCTTTACAACTACCAAAGTTCCCAGGAAGGTAATATGATTCCTTTGGTGTTGTAAGTAATTTGACTACAATGGTTAAAATAAAGTATTCTCCCATGAAGAAGATCCCTTTGATGATGTTTTCCTGTAGAAAAACACCTTCAAAGAGGTTCAACATATAGTACAGATTCTTTTTTACCAATAAAGTCTCCAGAATTTTGACAGTTATAGAAAACAGAGGTTATCTAAGGTCCCATTGGACCAAGTACTCATCGAAGCAATAAGATAACCTACTCCCACGTTAGCATAAGTGATGATTCAAAAGAAAAGTCCAAAACAAGTTTAGAAAAAGAATCAGTAGAAAAATCTATTAATTAGACCAAGGATGAACCCAGTAAGGATGAGGAGTCAATAAAAGACATAGCTCAGTCTACAGCAGAGTTTGGTTAGCAGACCTCATCAATGAAACAAGTTGAGGCTCCAACTCCCCTTACAAAGTGAACAGAGAAGCTAGTAATTGATCTAGAAGTGGAATGGAAAATTTTTAATAAGATACTTAACCCAGAAGAATAAAGCACAGAGCCACCAGCAAATCCAAAAGAGATGACCACATAAATGGTAATATAAAGGGCTTTCAACACTCACGAAACAAAGCACATTCCCATTGCTCCCTCATCTAACATTGTACTGAGAATAGAGGAAATTCCTCCTCTAGATGTATTTTACAGCCCTCAACATAGAGTTGTCATCAGAAGGAAAATAAAGAAAAGAAAGTTGGATTCTGTGCTCACTCCCGAGGATGAACCTTTGGATGTTCTTTAGAAGGATCCCTCTACCGATCCATCAGAAAATCTCACTAGGCTCTCACAGGTTGCAGGTGCATACACTTTAGCAACTATTGATAAAGCAGTAGAGGTTCATTTGCTACTTAAAGAAAAAGAATAGAGGCTAATGTGGTAGCAAAAACTACCCCTAGATTTCTTCCAAAAGCACAATAGCTCCAAGAAAAATGGAAACAAGTAGCAAAAGAAAGGGAAATTGCAATGAAACAGGTAAACAGATTGAATTGGGAAGAATACTGGCAGCACCTTGTGAAGCCACACAGCCAATGGATGACCCTAAAATTCCTGATGACTTCTGCCAAGAAGATAGTGCCAGCTCTCACCAACGCAGTGTTTGCAGGACAGTTAAAAGTTGAAGTCAGCCAATTGATAATCTTAAAATGAATGCCAGATATTTGCGATCTAAAGAATCAAATGCAAGATTAGTCATAGATATAATTCATTTTTGTTTTGTTTATTTCTGCTTAAAATGAGGTAGGTCGTTTAAACCTCCTCATTTATTTTTGTAATATTTTTTTAGATTTCATAGAGTATTATTTAAACCCCTCTCATGCATTTAGAGAGGGGTCCAAAGTTTTATAAAAACCATTCTTCAAAACATGCATCTTGCCCCCTACTGAGGAGGTTTTGATAAAATCAATGGAACGAGATTTATTTATATTTTGAGTTTAACATCTGCTACTGAAATTTCACTTTTGTACTGTTAGTTGATGTTAAGTGATTTGAAGATAGATCGATATTGTTGCAGCTCATGAGTAGGATGTATTAAAAATGGCATTTCTATCTCCTAATGCTTTTTTCTTAAGTGTTAACAATAAATCAATTTCAGTTATTTATATGTGAAAGTTTAAAGCTTTAGTTATCATTATTGCACTTTGGTGATGACTTACTCTTTATGTTGAATATGTGAATGAATCTTTATGCGATTTCTCATGTTGTTTCATTTAACTTTTTATATGAAACAATCATTCTTAAATGGATTCTCTTCTTATAGTGATTGAATGATCTTCATTATCAGTCACTTTTAGAAATTATTTTAGATCGCATATGTGAACATTACTCCTGGGATAGTCTTAAACTTAGATGTTTTCTTTTATTATGATAGATTGCATATGATAGTTAGTAGATAGATTAGATTTAGAACAAGTATTCACCCCATAAAACCCCCAAAAGAAACACATCATCTTGTTAGCACACACACACATCATAAATAGATTGGGAAACTAGTCCCATCATACCCAGTCGGACCCACTATTCCAAATGGAAAAGGAGCTATCTTAAGGTCCAGACCGGGTGGTTATCCCCCTTGTTGGAGTCCCAATTTTTCAAGCCTTCAACATATTTGGCGCTAGAAAGAGGGCCTAGATGTGAATGGCAAGTAAATCTACATCTTCACACCATTCTACGAGTAAAACTCGCTCACCACCACCCTCAACTTCTCAATCGCATTCTAAATCCCCCATCTTTGAACCAGAAGTTGAAAATAAAAATACAGAGCACACTACTGAAATCCCAAACAAGCCAGATCATTCTTCTTAAGATCCCCCTGAGTTACAAACTTTAATTCATAAGTCACAAGGGATTTCTATATATTAATAATATTATGACTTATCCCAAGGTAGTGTCACTTCCCATTTGACCCCATCTCAATGATTAACTAGAGCACAAAGCGAAAAGCTAGGAATCCCACCAGTTGAGTTTCCTTTACGAGTCATAAGAAAGCTAGGAAATCATGAGCAGAATCTCAAAGTGAGGTTCTATCATCATTTTCATCTACCACCCCATCCATATCATCACGAGGTCATTCATCCATCCCTCAACTTTAGATCATGGTTCATACAGGTACATGAGAAATATCCTGCTCTACCCAATAATCTTCCACTACTGCCACACCTCCTCCTACACATACTCCAACAATGGCAAGAAATCCACCACCAAGGCCATCGGCCAATCTAGGGGCTGTAAGAATGCCTGCACCTTTATCTCAGTTACGAGATCACCCTGAGAAATGGTTCCCCAAATTCAATCCTGACAATGGCCAACTAGCTGAGGAACACAAATAATTTCATGCTATCTATTAATTTAAATAGAGTGACAGAAGAGGATGCAGTTGTACGATTATTCCCCTATAATTTACAAGGACCAGAAGGATCTTAGTATTTCTCTTTACCAACAGAATCCATTAATAATTGGGATACATTTCAAGATCAATTTTTAACAAAATTTTGGGATGATAGGTCAATAGAAACTTTAATAAATGACCTCTCCAATTTAAAAGCTGAACCAAAGGAACCAATTAATGATTTCAACTCTCGCTTCAATAAATTGTTAAACAAAATACCAACAACGTCTAAAGCTAATGATGAAGTCCAAAATGAGTGGCATATTTTTGCTTTGCCTTCAAATCCAACTATCTTTGTAGATAGAGCTGCCTAGCCAATGTTAGCAGAAAACATGAAAGAGGCAATAGTTGTAGAAAAACATATCCTAACTGTTGAAAAGAAAAACGATGTAGAAGAAAGAAAGTCTAAAAAAGTGTCTTTTAGAGATGATCCTAAGAAAAAACAACCGAAAGACCTATTCAACCTGGAACGGTTACAGAAAGTCTTGAAGACCATGTCAAACGAAATGGTTGATATAAAGAAACAAGTAGCAAAAACCTCTTCTAAGAAACCTTTCAAACCCTTTAAAAAGAATTCTACAACTGATCCTAAACCTCCAAATGCTATAACAAATGAAAAATTAGAAGGGGAAGAGGAAGAAGTTTCAAATGAGGAACAAACCAATGATGATGAAGTCGTAGAACTACAAGGAATGTGCAATTTCATTATTCCAGATGAGGAAGATCACGATGCATTACTTGTTACTGCTAGAAGTATAAATCAACTTGATCCACCACAATCCAATGCTAAACAAAAAAATCCAAGTTCGACTCCCAAGGATAAAATCGTAGGTAAGAAATCCTCACCAAAGTCTAATCAAACAAACCTAGTCCAATCTGATTCAACGCTTTCAGCCAAAACCCTTATCATCTCATATGAAATGGAATATAACATTGTTGAAGATATGAAGAAAACTAGAGCAAACATTACTTTTCATGAGCTCAACAAGTTAAAGTATCAACATAAATTTCTCTTGAAAGAGCTAAACGTAGTACATATTACGCCTCTACCTACTGCTATAATTTCACAAGATACTCATGAAATGGGGAGACCTCCAACTAGCATTTCAAATAAAGTCGAACTGACTAACATTGCTCTAATTGAGGGAAGATTAAAATCCCATACTCTGTCATTTCTCCTTACCTTTGAAGTTTTCAATAAAAATTTGCATAATTGTTTGGTAGATTCCAGTGCCTCATTTAACATTTTACCTAAGATAGTTTGCGCAAAGTTAAATGTCCAACCTCATAAATATGTAGTGCGAATAGTACAACTAGATCGGTCTGAAGTCAAGGTCATCAGTGAACTTAATCAAGTAACCATAAGACTTTCATCAAATCCAAATGTATGTCAAGTCATCGATATACTTGTAGATAACATACCTAAGTTTTATGGACTGATCCTTAGCAGGGATTGGTCATAAAATCTTCATGGTTACTTTGTGACTGACTCATCTCATATGTGTCTCCCTTACAATGGAAACCTAATCAGATCAAGGTTGAATGAAAAAGACATCAAAAGTATATAGTGACAGAGTTAGAAGGTGAAAATGAGCATGTAACATATAGCAACAACATAATTGGAAACTATTATGTTAATTCATCGTTAAGGAATTTCAACGCTCATACTTCACCTTTTTTGGAAAATTCCATTTTATCTCAGATAGAAAATTTCTCTCAAACGGACACTTCTAGATGCATCAATTTGGTAGATAAACCTTTAAATAAAACTTTGTTTTGGAAAGTATTTTTTTATGGTTCTAAATCTAACGATGGAGCAGGAGCAGGTTGTATATTAGATAGTCAAAAAGGAGAAAAAAACATGTTAACATGTAGACTTGAGTTCGATTGCATGAAAAATAATGTTGAATATGAAGCATTAGTTCAAGGATTATACAAAGCAATCGGGCTTAATATCAAATACCTACAAGTATTTGTAGACTTTGAGATTGTTATTAAACAAGTAAGAAATACTATACAATGTCTGTCAGGACACTTGAAGCACTATCAATCTTTAGTACAAGACCTGACTTTGCACTTTACAACATTTAATATTTCATCCATTCCAAGAATCCAAAATGCTAGTGCTGATCTCCTTGCTAATGTAGCTTCCAAGCTTATTCCATCAGAGGATTATAGCCCAAACAGATTCTCGATTGAACTAATCTTTAGACCCTCTATTCATGATAAGATTACCAATTGGAGGGTTTTCAACAATGACCCTGATATTGTGAGTTTTCTGACTTGAGAAGGCTCTTACAATAATAAGATAATTTATGAAGACCAACATGAAAAATAGCTGGAACAAGAAAATAGCAATGACGTTATACCAAAACCCATAGTCAAGTTGGAGGACTTATATGACTTAAAGGATAGATTTAAACAATCCACCAATTCAAAACATTAGAGTTCAACTCTGAGATATGAATTAGTGAATCTAGGGACAAACATAAAACCACAGAACATCAACCTAGGTCTTCGCCTAACATCCAAGCAAAAATCAGCTTTCATTTGATTATTGAAACAATACAAGAGTGTCTTTTCCTGGAATTACGATGATCTTAAAACCTATGAAACTTCAATTATACAACATACAATTCCGATGATCTCTGATGAAAATCCTATTCAGCAGAAATTGAGGAAAATAAACCCTAATTTGGAAAGCCAGATTAAATCTGAGCTGAACAAATTATTAAGAGCCAAGATTAATTTTTTAGTTAGGCATTCCAAATGGGTCTCCAACCTGGTCCCAGTCAGAAATAAAAATGGTGATATCTGGATTTGTATTGACTTTCGAAATATCAATAAAGCTTTCCAAAAGGATAATTTTCCATTGCCCCCTATGGAACAAATATTACAATTAGTCGCAGGGTCTAAATTAAATTCCTTTTTAGATGGTTTTTCATGGTATAATCAAATCTTGGTCCAACCCGATGATCAATTAAAAACTACTTTTATAACCAAATGGAGCACTTACGCATATCAAAAGATGCTATTTGGGCTAATCAATGCTGGTGCCACATTTCAAAGAGCCATGGACATTGCATTTAAAGGATTGGTAAACAAGTCAGCGGTGATATACTTAGATGACATAATGGTATATTATAAAAAATGAAGTAATCATCTCAGGGACTTAAAACAGATCTTCCAATGTTGTCAAAAATATGGAATCTCGCTCAATCAAAAAAAATCTTTGATTCATAGTACCCAAATCATGAAGTAATCATCTCAGGGACTTAAAATAGATCTTCCAATGTTGTCAAAAATATGGAATCTCGCTCAATCCAAAAAAATCTTTGATTCATAGTATGCATTCAGTGAAGGAAAACTTCTTGGATTCATAGTACCCAAATCAAGAATCCATATTGACCCAGATAGAATCAAGGAAATTTTTGAGATATCCTTACCCCATAATAAGAAAGCAATGTCGTCTTTCCTTGGTCAAATCAATTTTGTTAAAAAGTTTGTCCCTAAATTCTTATGGATCGTGTCACCTCTCCAAGCCATGATAAAGGAAAATTCTCTCTTCAAATGGGGTCATGCAGAACATGAAGCGCTTTTATTTATAAAACAAGCAATTATAAACACTCCATCTCTAGCGACTCCAAACTTTTATGATCCTTTCACTCTATATACATTCGCCTCAAAGAAATCATATGCTCCCTGTGATGAAACCAGCTCAAGAAAAGATAGAAAAGATAGATCAACACCTTAGAATTCAACCTCTTCGAGGGGGCAACCTTCTTTACATTACATAAATGAACAATTCTTGGATGATACAAATGAAAAAACCTCCTTTATATATATAAGAGTCTAAGGGGTCATAACATATTCAGAGCCAACATAACAATTATAATGTAAGGGCACAATAATAACAATAGTGGGCTTCTATGGGGCACAATAGTAACAATATGGGTATATCAATATAATAAGTGGGTCATACTAATAACAATAAGGGGTTACACTAGTAGTATATGGGTCTAACATGCCCCTCTCCTTCAAAAAGCATTGTCCTCAACGGTTGAGTAGTTCTTGATGCTTCTGTATAAATTCTTGTCCTCCCATGTGGAATCTTCAGTGGGTAAGTTCTTCCACATGATGAGATACTCTGAAATTGATCAATTTCGTAGTTGTTGGGTTCTTTTTGCTGTGACTGCTCCACATTCCATATGATTTTTCCTTCCTCTTCAATTTCTGGCAATATTGTTTGAATTTGGATCTTTTGCAACTTTTGAATAAGTGGCCATACTTCTTTGTCCTTCTTTCATTCATCCCTTTCTTTGTTTATCCAACCTACTTGGATAATAGAAATAGCACAAAACAATGCTTCCACATCCTCATCATTTTTTGAGAGTGCATCTGCAACAAAATTTTGCTTCCATTTTCTATAGATGATGTCATAGTCGTAACCCAGCATATTTGTGACACATTTTTTCTGTTCTTCTAAAGATAATAGTTGTCCTAAAAAGTATTTAAGACTATCATGATCCATTCTTACCTTGAAGAGTCTTCCCATTCTATAAGGTTTCCATTTTTTAAGTGTATGTAGTATTGCCAACATTTTCTTCTCATAAATAGCTTGCTTGAGATGTAGCAGTAAAAATACCCAATCACCTACATTAAAACATTTTTCACTACGATGTTGATCTACCTGTTGTTTTGTTTGATTTTGCACTGAAGTGGTGTTACCCTTTAAAAGTTGGAGAACTTGTTGTTGATGCTCGATGTGATTTTTCACTGCTTGAACCTTTTTCTTCTTGATATGTCCTTCTATCTCTAGAGTTTGAGGAGTGGTAATTTCTTCCAATCCTTTACAAGATATGGTCAGATTCATTTCATGATGCTCGATGTGATCTTTCATTTCTTGAACATTTTTCTTCTTGATACGTCCTTCTATCTTGATAGTTTGAGGAGTGGAAATTTCAACCAATGAATTACAAGATATGGTTGGATCCATTTCTTCTTTCTTGATGTGATAGTTCACTTCTTGCACCTTTTTCTTCTTGATATGTCCTTCTATCTTGAGAGTTTGAGGAGTGGTAATTCTTGCCAATGTTTTACAAGATATGGCATGATTCATTTCTTCTTTCTCTGGGGTGGGTTCTTGGCATATATCCTCTTCTTTTGATGTATCTTAATCCTTTTCTTCCTCTTCTTCATATTCAATGTAAAATAATTTCTTCTCAGCACACTTATGACCTTTAGTGCATTTTCTATCACAATTGTAACAAAGCCCTTTTTCTCTTTTTTCTTCCAATTGTTGTGGTGTAACCTTTGTAGGTTGTGGAAGGCTAGGAGAAACAACACTTCCATCTTTATAGTTGTGAGGGGTATGCTTCCTGATTTCCATAATTTTTCTTTCCACTATGTCAAAAAACCCTTTCAATCTTTCCAATTGTTGTGGTGTTGCTCTTTGTATTCTCATAATGTGCTATCATTTCCTCTGTGAAAATTGACCACGTAACAAGTTGTTTACGAGAAAAAAGCCCTTCACACCATAAAAGTTGATCCGGTTCTAAATATGAAGATGCAATAGATATATTTTGTAACAGTGGTAAACCATGTAGATCAAAATATTACTCCATCTGAAGTATCCAATTTACTGGATCCTTGCCATCAAACTTCCTCATCTTGCTTTTTCTTGATTTTAGGAGCTCAATCTTGAAACGACTGTAACTCTGTACTTTTGGATCTTTAAGTTCTAAAATTATAACCTATAGTACCCCTCTACGTCCTCTTTCCAATGCCATAAGTCTGATCCAAATTGGATTCTCCAAGAAAGAGTTATGTGAAATCTCCTAGAGTGACCTGATGATAGACTAGTTTAGTAGAGCGAACTTGTACGACGTGTCATGAGTCATTGTTTTGACCTTTGGCTCTGAAACATATATAGAAGAAACTAAATTCCGTCCTATTTCTATACCTTCTTATGAAATTTCAATCTTATGCTCAAAGAGGAAGTTATGACGATATTCCCCAGGTCACCTGTTTGGAATGTAGTTCAGGAGTCTGCAAAAAGACCAACTTGCTCAGATCATATCTCCGCAAATATAGCATGAAAAGCTCTAAAATTTGGAATCTAGGTTCAGTGAGATTTCTTCCCAAATGGGTTTTTATTTTAGCTTCTAAAACGTTGCAGAAGAAACGTTATAGTGAAAATTCCACGATGACCTATTTGGAGCAGCGAAACCCTAGAATCCAAATCTTTGATACCAAATGTTATGAAACCAACTCAAGAAAAGATAGAAAAGATAGATCAACACCTTAGAATTCAGCCTCTTTGAGGGGGAAACCTCCTTTACATTACATAAATGAACAATTCTTGGATGATACAAATGAAAAGACCTCTTTTCTATATATGAGAGTCTAAGGGGTCATAACATAATCAGAGACGACATAACAATAATAATGTAAGGGCACAATAATAACAATAGTCGGCTTCTATGGGGCACAATAGTGACAATATGGGTACATCAATATAATAAGTGGGTTGTACTAATAACAATAAGGGGTTACCCTAGTAGTATAGGGGCCTAACACTCCCATACTCACATAAGCAAATCAAGATAAAGCTGAGGCCCCAATTGCCTTCTTCCGTTCAAACTTACAAGGAGCTGAGTGATGTTGAGAAACATGCTTATGCTATTTTCAAATCAATCAAACACTTCAAAGCTTTCCTTCTCAATACTCACACCAAAATAATAGTACCATTTCCAGTGGTAAGAAATCTTTCAGTACAAAAATATGTGGGCGAAATAGGGTTAATTGGGTAACATCCCTGCAAGAATATGACGCTGAAATTAAACTAACAAATATTGTAAAAGGTCAAGGTTTTTGTAGGATGTTGGTTGGAGCATTGTACATATCAAAAACTTAGTCTCCAGATAGTGAAGTACAAGTGTATGAGGTAAGCCTAAATGACTCTGAATCAAGGTATGATGATATCATGTTCTATTTAAAAAATGGTTATGCCCCTCCACATTTGAATTACACAAAGAAAAGGGCCATGAGGTTAAAATATAAACAATATCAAATTGTTAATGATATACTCTTTAGAGTGAATTATGATTTTGTTCTCCTTAGATTCCTTGAGAAATCTAAAGCAAAAAGAGTATTGCAGGAACTTCATGATGGGCCAGCAGGCAGACACTATGCAGGAGATGCAACAACACACAAAATCTCGCGCGTTGGTTACTGTTGGCCAACATTATTTAAAGATGCACATAGCTATGTAAGGAGATGTTAGATTTGCTACACTACTGCCGGAAGACAAAAGAAACCATTGTTGCCATTACAACCAGAGAAAATCGATCAACCATTTCAACAATATTGATTGGATATAATAGGTGAGATTGTTCCTCATTCATCTAAACAACATAGGTACATCCTTACAGATACTGACTATGTTACCAAATGGGTAGAAGCAGTTCTACTCAAGTCAACCAACTCTGAAAGTATCATCAAATTTATAGATGAATTCATAATCACCAGGTTTGGCCTACCTTCTGCTTTAATGTTTGATAATGCATCATATTTCCCAGGTAATGGTATGACAAATTTTGCTCTCAAAAGAGGTTTTAAACTCAAATATTCTACTAATTATTATCCACAAGGGAATGGGTTGGCCAAATCAACAAACAAAAACCTTATTAGAATCATTAAATGGACTATTGATCAAAATCATAGAAACTGGCATAAGTCTTTAATGTGTGCTCTCTGGGCAGATCGAATAACTTAGAAAACCTCAATTGGAACTTCTCCTTTTAATTTAGTTTATGGGAAAGAAGCGGTCTTAACAACAAATCTAGCTATTCCTTCCTTAGCCTTAGTTCAATTCATTGAAGCAACCCCTTCCTCATCCGTGTAATTAAGACAGTTTCAGATTCTTAAACTTGAAGAGGAACGAGAAAAGGCTAGAATTACCCATGTGCATCATCAATAATTAGTAAAAGCTTCTTTTGATTCAAACTAAGTGTCTAAAAGATATTTTCAACTTGGAGACTTAGCATTAAAATGGGATAAAGCCCATGAAGACAATTGAAAACATACTAAATTCCAACGAATGTGGCTTGGACCATTCTAGATTGTCGAACTCATTAGTCCATCAACATTCATGTTACAAGATTTAGCAGGGAAAAGAGAGGCTTTACCTATTAACAGATAGATCCTAAAAAAATATTTTCCATAGAAGATGATCTCTTCTATTCTTGTAGATTATAGTTTATAGTTAAGTTTTCCTTTTAATAATAAAACAAGTTGAGAGTGTTCACTTTTGGTTTCCATGAAAAGAATAGTGTCTCATTTCAATTTTGGTTTTTTGCTTGTATAAGTGGGAGTGATTATGAAAAATAATCTCCATTTATGAGATATATGGGTAAGTGATATTATTTCAAAAATATTTTTCCCTGTTCTTTTGTTTCAACTATCCAAGTTTTGATTAGAAACAACCTTAGGAAGAGGTTTTCCTTACATCAGTCACAAAAGGTATCAATAACAAAACAAAGACTCTCTTTGGAAAAGCTATTTTGAAACTCTACAATTGTCGTCTGAGAGAATTCTTAAGGAACCAATGACTTCCCCCCCACTCAAGGAATTTGCTAGATTCAAGGAGTAATTCAGTTATACACTTTAAAACTTAAAGAATAAGAGGTATCATCAAGAGCTGGCTTATCATGGTCTTAGAGATTATAACTAACTCACATTGACATACTACATATCAAAAGAGGGTAATCGTTGGAGATTGTTTCAATCAAAAAACAGGGGGTCTCGTCACGAGCTAACTTGTTCAGTTAAGTTATAAATCAAGTGAATGGCACTGTAAATTTTGGCCACCAAACCAAGACATTGCTCTTTAAGAATTAAAAGAGAAAAAATAAAAGAAAAAGTAATAAGTGTATATGAGGATTTATCTTTGAAAATTGCATGCTTCTCAAGTGGGACGCTGGATCATTTTTGGGTAATAGGTAACCATGTCAAGGCTATGAATGCCTACTGGTAGCATTGGCTCTACCTACGACAAATGAGTACACCTAAACTGATCTAAAGAGATGTCTTTTTTTTTATCTTAATAACAAAGTAATCACTGATGTGAGTAAATTGACTAACTCTGGGAAGAAGATAATCATAATAAAGATAGTTAGAACAAGATGTTGTTATTAATCAATAGCACTACTTGCCTTATATTTTGTACAATGAAGTTTTTATTTTCAAAACCATTTCTATTTTGGAAGTTTTAAAAAATTCAAAAAACCCTCAGAGATAACTGGTTCTTCCAAGTGAATTGCCAATTGTTGTGCTTATCGACAACCCCCCATTTATTATTGTTAGTAATAACATTAATAAATGGGGACCCTTCCAAAAAATAAAATTTTAGCATTTAAATCATGTTTTTCCTATTTCTAGAATAAAACAAGATGTCAAAGTGGAACTTGCTAAAACATGGAAATTTACCTTTTCATACTCTAAGGACATAAAACTTCACAAACTATGAGTTTCTTATAAAAGGCACTACATGATAAAAAACCTTAGAATAACTTTATAATGGAAAGTCATGAACATTAAGGTAAACCTTGAAAAACCCGCTTTAGAAAAGATTATTCTCGCATCACAATTTCAATATCGCGGCACTACTTAACAAAACAATTATCGCAAAATGCAATAGCATCTCGGAAATCACATATCGCAGCGATTTATGTAGTGGTGGGTTTTAACAAAAATGAGTTTTTTGATATAACGATCTGCGATATTGCGAAGAAAATCAAAAAATCACTTTTATCGCAATTCGAAGGGCTCAGGGTTCTAGGAGAGTACTTCCTAACTTTCGATATGAAGTTGTGAACATTAAAGATAAGCATAGTGTTTCATTAGTGGTCATTTATCAAAAGAACAATTAGGATCAGTGAAAGGACCATTTGACGCAAGTTGATATCTTTTGATGTGATTCAAATTAAAGACCTCCCGTCACCTTATTTTCATATTTTTATTGATTATTCCTGTATCCACTATCGTTTTTATCATATCTTTACCCTCTACTTGCAACTTTCAGTAAGAACACAGAAAACATAAAACATGAAGAAATGAGTAAGAAAGGAAAGTCTCCCGTATCTGAGAAGTCATAAATGACCCCATTATTCACAGACACTACCTATAATCGAGATGAAGGAACATCTACATGGGAATCTATGTATCTATTATTGGAGGAGGAAAAACCGAGAAGTATGGAAGTAACAGTTACAGTGGATGGACATAGCTCTTCTGAGGCATCCATAACTAAACTTGCATGCTCATTTCTACACTGCATTACTGCAAGGACAAAGATACTCCCCTACATTGACATCGTGAAATGGATTATAGATGATACAAACATATCTGATAGACAATTCAGGATGGCAAGCTAGGAAGTCATGGGGTCATTTACTCCAGAAAATTTGAGGCATATGTACCACTTACTAGAACCCTAGGCCAGCTACAACGAGCAATTTGTCGAGAAGTTCACCAAGCAGAATGAAGACTTGGCAAAATGCACAAAGCATTGGTCAAACAATGAGGAAAGACTCAAAAAGCATGAAAATGGTATGTACACCAATGGCTCTCTTTGTTCCCCTTATTGTTTCGCCGCTGCTATGTTATGTAGACTGTTCGGTAAACTAGACACCAACAAATTTTCATCAGAATGGTTACCACCAGTGGATGAAACTATCAATGCCACAATAATGAATTGGGCCCAAATCTTTTCATATAATTTAGCCATTGCAATTTTATAATACAAAAGAAAAAGAAGCGCTACGTCGAGGGTTTACCATCCCTTTTTTTTAGCGCCTATGTTATGGACTCTATTTGTTTTGTTTCCAAATTTCCTATTATGGGATGGAAGTGGATAGTACAAAATCCACTTCCCATTCAAATTTATCACAAAATCATGTGGGAATCAAGTTTTGTGCCACATTTCTTCAAAATTTGTCATAGATTTATACTCCCAATCTGTAAAAAGATCTACAACAGAGATGCCCCAAGGTTTTCCCAAGAAGCAGAGGTAGATATTCTCTCTATGGCAAGATCATTTGGGGAAGAATTATTCATGTATATTAATGTGTTTGGCAGCATTTCTTCACCCCATGTGTTACCTGTTTACGTCCTAGAAAAAATGATGGTTAGGGAGATAGCCTATCAGACTTGCGGCGTGGTGGGAATGAGTAAAGTACTGAAAGATTCCAAGAAGGCCATTTGGCCTCAATTTCCTATAGTATGTGGAGCATTTGCATTGCATGACTTCATGCTTTCAAAGAAGTTAATAATGTATTATCTTTACAACTACCAAAGCTCCTAGGAAGGCAGTATGATCCTTTTGGTGTTGTAAGTAATTTTACTACAATCGTTAAAATAAAAGTATTTTCCCATGAAGAATATCCCTTTGATGATGTTTTCCTATAGAAAAACACCTTCAAAGAGGTTCAGTATACAACACAAATTCTTTTTGACCAAGAAAGTCTCTAGAATTTTGACAATTACAGAAAATAGGGATTATCTAATGTCCCATTAGACCAATTACTCATTGAACCAATAAGAGAACCTACTCCCAGCATTAGCATAAGTGATGATTTAAACGAAAAGTCGAAAACAAGTTTAGAAGAGTAATCAGAAGAAAAATCTGGTAATCAGTCTGAGCATGAACCCAGTAAGGATGAGGAGTCAATAAAAGACACAGCTCAGTCTACAGCAGAGTCTGATCAGCAAACCACATCAATAAAACAAGCTGAGTCTCTAACTCCCCTTACAAAGCAAACAGAGCCGCTAGTAATTGATCTAGAAGGGGAATGGGAAAATTTTAATAAGATACTTAACATAGAAGAACAAAGTGCAGAGCCACCTGCAAATCCAAAAGAGAAGACCATGGAAATGGTAATAGAAAGGGTTGTCAACACTTAGGAAACCGACCACATTCCCATTGCTCTGTCATCTAACATTGTAGTAAGAATAGAGGAAATTCCTCCTCTAAATGTATTTTATAGCCCTCAACATAAAGTTGTCATCAAAAGGTAAAGAAAGAAAAGAAAGTTGGATTATGTGCTTGCTCCCGAGAATGAACTTTTAGATGTTCTTTGGAAATATCCCTCTACAGATCCATCGGAAAATCTCACTAGGCTCTCACAGGTCGCAGGTGCATACACTTCAGCAACTATTTAAAAAGCAACAAAGGTTCAATTATGTTATGCCCCTATACTACTACTGTAACCCCTTATTGTTAATAGTACAACCCACTTATTATATTGATGTACCCATGTAGTACCCATCGATGATGTTTGCCTACAGAAAAAAACCTTCAAAGAGGTTCAGTATACAACGCAAATTCTTTTTGAAGAAAATCTCCAGAATTTTGACAATTACAGAAAATAGAGGTTATCTAATGTCCCAGTAGACCAATTACTCGGCGAACCAATAAGAGAACCTATTCCCAGCGTACACCAATAGATAGAAAAGATAGATCAACACCTTAGAATTCACCCTCTTCAAGGGGGAAACCTCCTTTACATTACATAAATTAACAATTCTTCAATGATACAAATGAAAAGACCTCCTTTCTATATATAGGATTCTAAGGAGTCATAACATAATCAGAGCCGACATAACAATAATAATGTAAGGGCACAATAATAACAATAACAGGCTTCTATGGGACACAATAGTAACAATATGGGCACTACATGGGTACATCAATATAATAAGTGGGTTGTACTAATAACAATAAGGGGTTACACTAGTAGTATAGGGGCCTAACAAATTACTACTTAGAGAAAAATAAGATAGGATTTTGTTATTGGAATAGCAGTTACAACAAGTCAGCATCAATCAACAAGCAGAAGCACAGTTGGCAAAACTTCAGCAAGACTTCCAGCAAATGAAATCGGCACATCAAAGCAGTAAGCTAGTAGAGAAGAATAGTTACAAGGTATAATAGAACTGCATAAAGATGATCCAAAAATTAAAGAGCTTATCACAGACGCACTTAGTCTCAATTCCCAGCTCTTGCAACAAAATGAACTACTATGCCAGAAGATTTCGCAATGGAATTCCGATTGCGAAATGAGTGATAATATTACAAATCAAGTCATAGAATTGTGACTTGAATATGATTCAATTTTTAAGAAAGTCTCAGACTTCTTAAACTGGCAGAAATCCAAAGAAGGAAAAAAGAGCAGACATGCCCAGAATTGATGAATCGCATAAATATATTTTATTTTCGAAATGGGATTCTCGACTAAAGGGAGTAGAACAGGCGATGGAAGATGTGCCATCACTAGTGAACAATGTCCTTGAATGCGTAAATGAAAATCTACACAAGGCTAATGTGGTAGTAGAAACCACCCCTGACTTTCTTCCAAAAGCATAGCAGCTTCAACTAGAATGGAAACAAGTAGCGAAAGAAAGGGCAGAGGCAATCACATAGGTAAATAGATCGAATTGGGAAGCATAGTGGCAGTACCTGTTGAATACACACAACCAATGGATGACCCTGAAGTGCCTGATGACTTCTGTCAAGAAGATAATGCCAGCTCTCACCAACGTTGTATTTGCAAGATAGTTAAAAGCTGAAGTTGGCCAAACCATACTCTTAAAACCAATGTTGGATATTTTTGATCTAAAGAATCAGATGCAGGATTAGTCATAGATATAATTCATTTTTGTTTTGTTTATTTTTGCTTAAATGGAGGAAGCTTGTTTAAACCTCCTTATCTATTTCTCTAATATTTATTTTTAGATTTCATAGAGTAGTATTTAAACCCCTCTCATGCATTTAGAGAGTTGTCTAGAGTTTTATCAAAAACATTCTTCAAAACATGCATCTTGCCCCCCTACTGTGGAGGTTTCGATAAAATCAATGGAACGAGATTTATTTTCTATTTGAGTTTAACATCTCTATTGAAATTGCACTTTTGTACTCTTAGGTGATATTAAGTGATTTGAAGATAGATCAATAATGTTGCAGCTCATGAGTAGGACATATTACAAATGGTATTTATATCTCGTAATGCTTTTTTCTTATGTGTTCAGCAATAAATCAATTTCAGCTATATATATGTGAAAGTTTAAATGTTTAGTTATCATTATTGCACTTTTGTATGGTGATGACTTACTCTTTATGCTGAATATGTGAATGACTCTTTATGTGATATATTTCTCATGTTATTTCATTTAACTTTTTATATGAAATAATCATTTTTAAATTTTATTCTCTTCTTATCGTGATTTAATAATCTTCATTATCAGTCACTTTCAGAAATTATTTTAGATCACATATGTGAACATTTCTCCAAGGATGGTCTTAAACTTAGATGTTTTCTTTTTATGACAGATTGCATATGATAGTTAGAAGATATATTAGATTTAGAACAAGTATTCACCCCATAAAACCCCAAAAATAAAAACATGATCCCGTTAGCACACACACATCATAAATATATTTGGAAACTAGTCCCATCATACCCAGTCAGAGCCACTATTTCAAACGGAAAAGGAGTTGTCTTAAGGTCTGGACTAGGTGGTTATCCCCCTTGTTGGAGTCCCAATTTTTTGAGCCTTCAACACTTCCTTACATATTAGTGATCTAATTTTAAAAAGAGTTAAAAGGACATTTATTAGAGCTTTCAAAGTAGAATTTGAAATTTGTCTTATTATAACAAAACTTGTGAACTTTATCAACAAACAAAGAATGTTCATGGCTTTATAAAAAAAAATACATCATTGGAGAAGTCTGTAGAGAATTTTGTAGCTAAGGTTCTTGAAACAAATCATTTGTATTCCATGCTTAGAAATGGAAATGTTCCAAATACCCCGCCCCAACCCCGATGCCCCTTTTGAAAGGTCGCCAACTACATTGTTACTATCCCTATATTGTGAGACAATAGGGTCTCTCTCTCTCTCTCTCTCTCTCTCTCTCTCTTTATACACACACACACACACATATATATAGATATACATATACATATCATATATGTATATGTCTATATATAGTATCATATAAATTCTATATTTATATATATATATATATATTATATATATATTTATTTACTATTACATAACATATATCTATATTATATATATTATATATATATATATAATATATATATATATATATTCTTTCTATATTATATATATATATTATATATAGACACACACACACACACCTCATGGAAAACCTTTAAAGTACTTTCCATGATCCATGGATGGTAAATTCATTAATGCATTAGTGCCAATTAGAGAGCTTAACTACTAGGGGATCACGAGAGTCAAATCCGTAACCTTCCCAACTTTTGGTGAGATATCTCACATTTGTCTCATGACATCTTTTCATACATGCCTTACATATCAATGAACTAATTTAAAAAAAAAGTTAAATGGACATATATTAGAGCTTTCAAAGCAAGCTCCGAAATTTGTGTTTGTCATAAAACCTATCAACTATATCAAGAAACAAAGAATGTTCATGGCTTTATAAAACAAAAATACATCATTGGAGAAGTCAGTAGAGAATTTTTTTGCTAATTTTCATGAAAGAAATTGTTTGTATGCCATGCTGAGAAATGGAAATGGACCAAATACCCCTCCCCATCCTCAATGCCTCTTTTGAAAGGTCATCAGCTACATTTTTATTGTCCATGTATGGTGAGACAATAAGGTCTCTCTCTCTCTCTCTCTTCTCTCTCTCTCTCTCTCTCTCTCTTCTCTCTTTCTCTTCTCTCTCTCTCTCTTCTCTGTTGTGTCATATATAATATTATATATATATATTATTATATATATATATATATATATATATTTATATATATATATTATATATATATATTGTACTATAATTATAAAATTTTTCCTTTTTTTCCAGGAACTTCATGAGGAAACCCACAGGATAATTCTCCACATTGTCATTGAAATCTTCAAAGAAATGTATATAGAGGTCATGTGGCTTAACCTTTTTCTAGATCCAATGCTTTATCTTTGTCCTCTTGATGATCCTATTTGCTTTTGATCTTCTCCCATGGGATTATGCATGTCTTTTCCTATGCCCTGTTTTTCCATAGAAAACACAACGAAGAACATGATTATGCTTATCCTCCCTACCTCTAAACTACTTTCATGTTTTCTCTCACTACCTCCACACTCTGCATAAAATGAAATTTGTCTAAGTCTCGGGCTGCCAGATGATGGAGTTGTTGACTGGTTTCCAAAAGCCAAACTTTGACCAAAGGAAGATGCAATGCTTCCCAATGATGTCCTTCTCCCAAAGAATTTATCTTCCATTTTGTGCAAACAATGTAAAATTTGTAGACATATTAGAAATGACAATATGTTGCATTATAAATGTGTTTTACACTTCTTCTCTAGTATTTTCTACAAAACTCTATTACACAATATATATTCTAGATTTTAAACACAATATATGTTCTAGGGTTTAGACACACTATGCTTTGCAGCCATAGTAGTGACAACAATACTAGAATATTTCCCATCAAAATATCTTCTCGTGAAATGCACAAGAATTGACCTAGTAAACCTTTTAGATCCAATGAATAATGACATAAATTTTATTGAACATTTGCATTCTTATTTTCTATTCAACTATAACTCAAAAATACATTGGATTCTGTAAAAACAAAATCATTGAGAAAATGACCCTTTCAGTTCCTTCCTATTTGCAGTGAACGTAGAAATTGTGGAATGTTTTGAGGGTTGTGTGTATGAAATCCATGTCAGCTAAATCATTTGGAAACAAACCTACTAACTTTGTCCTACCCTACAATTATTTATATACACACCCAAATTGTTTTGACTTTCTTGTAAGAGTATGGTACGGTAATAATCAAAATTGAGTTCACAACCTTTTTTTCTCTTAGGGAGTAATTTTGTGCATGGGAGTTGTAAAAATGTAATCAACAAGCTCATGGGAAGAAGCAAAGCCAGATATTTTTTTCAAAAACTGGAACAAATAGTGGGTAGGAGATGCCTCAGATTTGACATTGAACGAGGGGTGTTTTTGCATGAGTAAGATAATTATCGAGTTAAAATAGTCATTTTTGATGCCACTACTAGCAAGGATGGATAACTCCATGCTTGAATGAATTTCTTCAACTCATAGCATGCATATATTCAAGAGGAATTAACCTTTGGTTTCATCCTCTAAGAGCTCCAAATGACTCTTCTTATTCACCTATGGCCCTTCATATTTCTCTTATATTAATACTTACAAAGTCATTTACAATATACCTCAATCCCTAAGGATTAGGTATCTAACATTTCCCCCTTAATTTGAAGGGGTTTTTGGTGAGTCCAAGCATCATTCTAAAAATTTCAAAATTTTCTCTTCCAAGTGCTTTGGTGAAGATGTTTGAAATTTTCTCATTTGAGGATGATGTCTCAAACAAATGGTTTTGGCTTCAACATGATATTGAATCAGATGGTACTTGGTGTTGATGTGCTTGGTTCAATCATGGAATCTAGGATTCTTGGCCAACTTTACTGTGGAAGTATTGTCAACCAAAAGAGTATAATGTACCTATTTCTCCTAAAACTTTTATAGGTATTTTCCTGAGCCACACAATATTTTTGAAACTTGCACTTCTTGCTTCCATCCTTGCTTTTAGAAGATTTTTGAGTAATTCACTTATCACTTCCACTTCCTTCTCCAAAAAACCTTGAGCTAGATCCTCTAAGGTATAGGGTTCAAAACGCGAGGAAGATCATGGCAAATAAAACTACAATGGGTGTGGTAATACACTCAAGTAATGGTAAGAACTGCATGGGCGAGCCAGGGAACTCGATGCAAACAAGATAAGAGAGTTGAGAAATTCAACATATTCAAATATAAAAATGTTTTTCCTTGGGGATCTAGCTGTTATCCCATGTGAAACCTTGAGGATGAACTTATGAGGTGCCTTAAGTTGAAACGTTGTGCTTGTCACTATTAGATAGAAGAATTTTTGTTTCTAGCTCCTCTAAAAGATGGATTAAAAGGTCTGAAATCAGGTCTAGACTTCATCATTAAGGGCACCTTATGCCTTATGATAGTGTTGGTAGGCTAGTTAGGTCCAACTCAGGGAATTTAGTGTCGTGGGACATAAAGGACGAGGGAGATGGCTTGAATAAATGCATTCACTACTAAACCAAACCCAAGTAGAAATCCAATATGCTATTTGTTAGAAGTATTCATTGCCAAGTGTCTTACAAATAGTTGCAACAAAGCATTAACATCTGAGGTTACATATGGCATACTGAAAATGGCTTCAACCACAAGGTTGAGCAATCCCAGATAAATAATTCAAGAGATTGTGGATGCAAGTCTTGGTGCCATTTTAGCCAAATCATATGCATACAATTGTCTTCTATTCAAAACTACATCTTTTGGAAATAACTCTAGATTTTGGCTTATGTCTGTGTGATGGGGATTCTAATCCACAAATTTCACCCCTAGAAGAACAAGTCCAAGGAATGAAAAAAACTTTGAAAAACCTTAAACTGTGAGTAGAGAAGCTTGTTTCTTCAGTTGATGCTTCTATTTATTTACAGAAAAATCCATGAATGACCTTGCTGAAGCATCCATGCAAAGTTCCTGACAATGTCACATACTGCAAGACTTTTTTTACATTAATCTTTTTACTTCAAAAGGTTTCAATTAGAAATTAGTTCTAATATATGATTCAAGGTACATGCAATCTCTTTTCTTCTCATTATGGTTTTAATTCTGCATAAATATAAATTAGCTCCATTATATGAATCAAGGTACATGCAATCTCTTTATTTCTCACTGTGGTTTTAATTCTGCATAAATATTCCAGGATGTTTTAGTATGGCTAATCTAAGAATTTTACTTTGTCCACTACAAAGAGCTCCTAAAAGCTAACCACTTTTACTATGTACAAAACATGCATTGATATATAGACCATATCATTGGTTAGAATGAGTGATGAGTGGTAGCTTAAATGTAACTTGCAATCTCCACCTCATTATTTGAGTACTAGATATTCTTTGGAAAAAATATCGAAGCATTTTTACCTCTAATGCACGTGTTGGAGAATTGACATTTAACCATGGAAACTTCACTTCTAAAATATTTTCATTATTTCTCTTATGTAAGTTATTCATATGATACCAAATTTTATGATATGTATTGTAATATACCCAAATTTCCACTTTGCAGATGCCTCATATTTAACACATTTGTTGATTCAACAATTTATTGAGGGTACTAATTTTTTCTCTGACACTTTTGCGAAAGGAACAAGAGTAGCTGTTAGAGAGGAAAAATAGGGTTTCATTTTGGCCAAGATGAATCCCCTACTTGGCTGAATCATAAATGAAAGCTTATGAATCTCGGGGAGACTATTTCTTATTTGGGTAGGTCCTTTGGTAAATAGTTTTTAAGTTGTTGATTATTGGATATGGATAATAGAAAAGTTTTAAAAAAGAAAAATTCAGGGTTGGAGTAATATTGACCTACTACCTTCCAAGAATATTGCAATTGATTCCAAGAAGATTGAATTGTTGATCAATTTCTAGCAGTGGGTCACATTGGTTTCTATCTTTTTTTCTTCTCAAGTAGCCTATAAAATGCTGGAATAGATACTCCAAAAAATTTATTGGGCAAGCAAGGTGGTGTAAAAAAGATTGATACAATATCTCTAAGGTTTTTTTCATTGCACATTATGAAGTGATCAAGGGGGATTGATCATCCCCGATGTTAGTAAACACGTGATTTCCATTGTCCTTTCGATTTGTGTAACATCTCTACAAAATTTCCATTATTTTGGGATTCTATCAGAGGTTGATATACTTTGTGCTTGTAAAGATTTCCAATGTTCTAGGACATTTATGTTAGTGTAACTTTCTTCATAAATTTAATCTCCTTTCCACATGCTTTAGAAGATATATAGAAGCCCAAATTTCGATTGTATTTCATTTTCCATATTTTTCACTTTCTCATTGGCTTCTACACTTCCACTTCTATCGACATTCCCTTGCACCTCTCAGTGCAATTGCTAGATTTAAAATCAATGCCTATATATGCAATTTCAAGGACTACCATAACTCTTTCATAATTCTTTAAAGGGTGCTAGCTCAATGGAAGATAGCTTGCTTTATAAACAGGAGCTTGGTGGTTCGATTTCACTGTGTCCTAATATGAACTAATCAATGATATTGTAGTTTATTTTTAATTAAATACTTAATATTTGCTTATTTTAACGATGAGATATTTTCTAGATTCATTATTTTATTGTCTCTACAGAGACAATAGTTAGGATCAAAGATATTGTCTTAAAGACAATATGTCTTTAATCCCAACCATTGTCTCTAGAGAGACAAAAGTGAAATTGTCCCTCGAGAGACAAAAATGCTTGTGTTATATATTATC
Source organism: Pinus taeda (assembly GCA_000404065.3). Taxonomy (NCBI): domain Eukaryota; kingdom Viridiplantae; phylum Streptophyta; class Pinopsida; order Pinales; family Pinaceae; genus Pinus; species Pinus taeda. The sequence goes on from APFE031456121.1 coordinate 107,776, forward strand.
TTTATAAAGACAATATTATAAGACAATTTAATTTGAGACATCAATATTTTAAGACAATTTAATTTGACACACCCGCTTAAAGGCAATATTTAAGACAATACACAAGTTTTCATTTGTCTCAAGTTAAGACAATTTACCAAAAATTGTCTTAAATATTGTCTTAAAACCCCCTTGTGTTGTAGTGCCTAGCTTGACCCAAAAAGAAACGTAAAAATTTGTAACTTGAGCATGATCAACTAGATCAGTTATTGAATTTGGGGAGGGTCTTTTATGAGTGAAAGAGGCTTAAAATGTATATCTATGAGTACTCTAATTTGAGCTAGTTTTAGCTTATTGTATGTATTCCATAAGTGATAATCTAATAAATGTCCATATTCTCTTAGTATCCAAAATGAAGATACTATGAGAATGAATTGAAAGTGTTTAAAAACATTCATAAGAGTTCTTTGAAGAGAGAAATGTCATTTGATAACTTGTTCTTTTAGTAAATGTTCACTACTAATTTGGGTTATATGTTTCTGCATTATGATTTTTTTAATTTGCCTTATGATTTATTTTAATTTTTCCTATTATCTGAATACGTGTTAATTTGCTTTTTATTTAAAAAATAAATAAAAAACCCTAAGAAATACTAATAACGTTTTTCAAAAATAATAATAAATTATCGTAAAAATATTAATAACTTTTTTTCCAAAATAACAGAAATTCTCCATACTGATTTGGGTCATAGAAACGGTTTCTATGTTGTTTTTCTTTTTTCTTTTATTTACATTTTGCTTTATTTTTCTTTCCATTTGGGTCGCAGCTCTAAAGGTTCAATATGACATGGCTATAAGCTTTATACGTTATTTTTGTTTTTATGCTTTCCTTTTCCTTTTATTATTAGCTCTTGAGATTCAATATATACGATATTCGGAGACACAACAAGGCAGAATACTTTATACAAAGAGATTCTGCTGGGAGAGTACGTTATTCAAAGAGATTTATGCTGGGGGAGACGTTGTTCAAAGAGGTATCTGCTGAGATATAGAAAAACACGTGGTTATGGAAGCTGGATTTTCACGTTGTGCCAGAATGAAGATCCTCGTTTCTGTTTTAATATTATTGAGCTTTAGGGGTGCGTACTTTACATAAATTATTGATTGAGTATTCAATTTTTCTTGCAAAGAATATTTTCTCACATGCTTGCAAAAACAGTAATATGATACAGTAACCCTTTCGATAACGCAGAGATCGCTGGGAGAGAAATTAGTGATAAACAAACCACGTCTTCGTCGGAACGTGGTGGCCCTGCTTTCTTTGTAATATTTCGTTTCTGAATCCATGTTTTTCTGTAATCTTTCATATTAATATTTACACAATCTATTATGTAAATGTGTATTGTATTGGATTGAAGATATTGGTGTACAATTGAACACCAATTAAACGGACGTTACAGGTGATGGGAGAGGTTAGAAGCGAGGTTGCATTGCGAGGGGTGCATATCGAGGGGCGCCACCATCATGCGTTGCTAAATGCGAGGGGTGCAACCCTTGTAAGCCTGTGCTGTGCTCCGTCACTCCAAAACTGCAGTGCAGTCCAAAACGTGTAAAGGATTACTATCCCGTGGTGTGGAAATGCGAATGCGGCAACAAAATCTTTAATCCATCATACTACCAATCGCCTCTTATTCGACCGCTCGCAAAACTGTCAGACTGACCGCTACCTTTTGCAGAAATCAGAGACCTTGGAATAATGAATTTGAAATAAATTTATATGTTTGAAATAAATTTACTTACATAAATTTATATGTTTGAAATAATGAATTTTAGTTTATACTATTAATGAATGAATGAAGTTTTCCTGAACCTTTTTGCTTAATTTATTTTTATTCATGATCTTCCGCTCTCATGAATTTGATTGTGGCCTTTTAACTGGTCAATATCTGAAACCATCATATTTTCATGGATGGACAAAATTTGAATGCCCAGGGTATTTGTATGAACTGTATGTTGAGTTTAATGCAATTGTTTTATAATTGTTAAATAAGTAATTCAATATTTTAAACGGGTTTTTGGTTCATGATTAAACATCTTGACAAGGTAATAATACTTTTTTAAATATGGTAACTCAAATTTTTAGTATTATATTAATAGGTGTTGAATTATTGGGTAATTATAATTTTCAACATGTTCCCAAACTTGTAAAGATATATTTTACTTTTTAGGAATAATATTTCTTTTGAGTAAATTATTT
>APFE031456121.1:131846-151594 GCA_000404065.3 Pinus taeda
ACAATAACAGTAAACTAAACCCAGAACACCTTATCAACAAAAATCAGTCAACAAAAGATCTTAAGACAGATATGCAATTTCCTTTTCTCTGGCCTGCGTCACTATGCACTTCACCTTCTGTGGCGTCGCGCACCTCCACAGTTGCGCCTTCTGTGCGCCTCTGTGGTGCCTTCGCACTGCGCCTTCTGTGGCACCTTCGCACTGCGCCTTCTGTGGCACCTCCGCACTGTGCCTTCTATGGCGTCTCTTGTGGCGTCTCCGCACTGCACCTTCTGTGACGCCTTCGCACTGCGCCTTCTGTGGCGCCTTCGCGCTGCACCTTCTGTGGCGTCTCCTGTGGCGTCTCCGCACTGTGCCTTCTGTGGCGTCTCCGCACTGCGCCTTCTGTGGCGCCTCTGTGGCGTCTCCGCACTGCGCCTTCTGTGGCGCCTTCACACTGCGCCTTCTGTGGCGCCTCCGCACTGCGCCTTCTGTGGCGTCTCCTGTGGCGTCTCCGTACTGCACCTTCTGTGGCGCCTCCGCACTGCTCCTTCTGTGGCACCTGCATTTGCTATCACAATTGTAACGAAGCCTTTTTTCTCTTTTTTCTTCCAATTGTTGTGGTGTAACCCTTGTAGGTTGTGGTACGATAGGAGAAACAACACTTCCATCTTTATAGTTGTGAGGGGTATGCTTCCTGATTTCCATAATTTTTCTTTCCACTATGTCAAAAAGCCCTTTTAATCTTTCCAATTGTTTTGGTGTTTCTCTAAAGAAGGTGTTTCTCTTTGTATCCTCATCATGTGCTATCATTTCCTCTGTGAAAATTGACCACCTAACAAGTTGTTTACGAGAACAAAGCCCTTCATACCATAAAAATTGATCCAGTTCTAAATACGAAGATGCAATAGATATCTTTTGTAACAGTGGTACACCATGTAGATCAAAATATTGCTCCATCTAAAATATCCAATTTACCAGATCCTTGCCATCAAACTTCCTCATCTTGCTTTTTCTTGATTTTAGGAGCTCAATCTTGAAACGACTATAACTTTGTACTTTTGGATCTTTAAGTTACAAAAATTGTGACCTATAGTACCCCTCTACGTAGTCTTTCCAATGCCATAAGTCTGATCCAAATTGGATTCTCCAAGAAAGAGTTATGTGAAACCTCCCACTGTACTTGATTATAGACTAGTTTAGTAGAGCGAACTTGTACGACGAGTCATGAGTCACTGTTTTGACCTTTGGCTCTGAAACATATATAGAAGAAACTACAGTCCATCCTATTTCTATACCTTCTTATGAGATTTCAAAATTATGCTCAAAGAGGAAGTTATGACGATATTCCTCAGGTCACCTGTTTGGAATGCAATTCAGGAGTCTGCAAAAAGACCAAATTCCTAAAATCATATCTCCACAAATATAGCATGAAAAGTTCTAACATTTTAACTCTAGGTTCAACGCGATTTCTTCTCAAATGGGTTTTTATTTTAGCTTCTTAAACGTTGCAGAAGAAAAGTTATAGTGAAAATTCCACGATGACCTATTTGGAGCAGCGAAACCCTAGAATCCAAAGCTCTGATACCAAATGTTATGAAACCAACTCAAGAAAAGATAGAAAAGATAGATAAACACCTTAGAATTTAGCCTCTTTGAGGGGGAAACCTCCTTTACATTACATAAATGAAAAATTCTTGGATGATACAAATGAAAAGACCTCCTTTCTATATATAAGAGTCTAAGGGGTCATAACATAATTAGAGACGACATAACAATAATAATGTAAGGGAACAATAATAACAATAGTGGGCTTCTATGGGGCACAATAGTAACAATATGGGTACATCAATATAATAAGTGGGTTGTACTAATAACAATAAGGGGTTACACTAGTAGTATAGCGGCCTAACACTCCCATACTCACATAAGTGAATTAAGATAAAGCTTAGGCCCCAATTGCCTTCTTCAGTTCAAACTTACAAGGAGCTGAGTTAAATTACTATGATGTTGAGAAACAGGCTTATGCTATTTTCAAAGCAATAAAACACTTCAAAGCTTTCCTTCTCAATACTCACACCAAAATAATAGTACCATTTTCAATGGTAAGAAATCTTTCAGTAAAAAAATATGTGGGCGAAAATAGGGTAAATTGGGTCACATCCCTGCAAGACTATGATGCTAAAATTAAACTAACAAATATTGTAAAAGGTCAAGGTTTTTGCGGGATGTTGGCTAGAGAATTGTATATATCAGAAACGTAGTCTCCAGATAGTGAAGTACAAGTGTATGAGGTAAGCCTAAATGACTCTGAATCAAGGTACGCTAATATCGTTTTCTATTTAAAAAATGGTTATGCCCCTCCACATTTGAATTACACAAAGAAAAGGGCCATGAGGTTAAAATATAAACAATATCAAATTATTAATGATATACTCTTTAGAATGAATTATGATTTTGTTCTCCTTAGATTCCTTGAGAAATCTAAAGAAAAAAGAGTATTGCAGGGACTTCATGATGGGCCAGTAGGCGACACTATGCAGGAGATGCAACAGCACACAAAATCTTGCGCGTTGGTTACTACTGGCCAACCATATTTAAAGATGCACATAGCTATTTAAAGAGATGTCAGATTTGCTAGACTACTGCCGGAAGACAAAAGAAACCATCGTTACCATTACAGCCAGACAAAATCGATCAACCATTTGAACAATGGGGATTGGATATAATAGGTGAGATTGTTCCTCATTCGTCTAAACAACATAGGTACATCCTTACAGATACTGACTATGTTACCAAATGGGTAGAAGCAGTTCCACTCAAGTCAACCAACTCTAAAAGTGTCATCAAATTTATAGATGAATTCATAATCACCAGGTTTGGCTTACCTTCTGCTTTAATGTTTGACAATGCATCATATTTCCTAGGTAATGGTATGAAAAATTTCACTCTCAAATATTCTGCTAATTATTATCAACAAGGGAATGGGTTGGCCGAATCAACAAACAAAAACCTTATTAGAATCATTAAATGGACTATTGATCAAAATCACAGAAACTGGCATAAGTCTTTAATGTGTGCTCTCTCGGCAGATCGAATAACTTAGAAAACCTAAATTGGCACTTCTACTTTTAATTTAGTTTATGGGAAAGAAGCGGTCTTACCAACAAATCTAGATATTCCTTCCTTAGCCTTAGTTCAATTCATTAAAGCAACCCCTTCCTCATCCATGCAATTAAGACAATTTCAGATTCTTAAACTTGAAGAAGAATGAGAAAAGGCTAGAATTACCCATGTGCATCATCATCAATTAGTAAAAGCTTCTTTTGATTCAAACTTAGTGTCTAAAAAAGATCTTCAACTTGGAGACTTAGTATTAAAATGGGATAAAGCCCATGAGGACAAAGGAAAACATACTAAATTCCAACGAATGTGGCTTGGACCATTCCAGATTGTCGAACTCATTGGTACATCAACATTCATGTTACAAGATTTAGCAGGGAAAAGAGAGTCTTTACCTGTTAACGGATAAATCCTAAAAAAATATTTTCCATAGAAGATGATCTCTTCTATTCTTGTATATTATAGTTTTTAGTTAAGTTTTCCTTTTAATAATAAAACAAGTTGAGAATGTTCACTTTTGGTTTCCATGAAAAGAATAGTGTATCATTTAATTTTTGGTTTTTTGCTTGTATAAGTGGGAGTGATTATGAAAATTAATCTCCATTTATGAGATATATGGGTAAGTGCTATTATTTCAAAAATATTTTTCCTTGTTCTTTTGTTTCAACTATCCAAGTTTTGATTAGAAACAACCTAGGAAGAGGTTTTCCATACATCAGTCACAAAAGGTATCATTAACAAAACAAAGACTCTCTTTAGAGAAACTATTTTTAAACTCTAAAATTGTCATCCAGGAGAATTCTTAAGGAACCAATGACTTCCCCCCCACTCAAGGAATTTTCTAGATTCAAGGAGTAATTCAATTATACACTTTAAAACTTAAAGAATAAGAGGTATCATCAAGAGCTGGCTTATCATGATCATAAAGATTATAACTAACTGACATTTACATACTGCATATCAAAAGAGGGTAATGGTTGGAGATTGTTTCAATCAAAAGACAAGGGGTCTCATCACGAGCCAACTTGTTCAGTTAAGTTATAAATCAAGTGAATGGCACTGTAAATTTTGGCCACCAAACCAAGACATTGTTATTTAAGAATTAAAAGAGAAAAAATGAAAGAAAAAGAAATAAGTGTATATGAGGATTTATCTTTGAAAATTGCATGCTTCTTAAGTGGGACGCTGGATCATTTTTGGGTAATAGGTAACCCTGTCAAGGCTATGAATGCCTACTGGTAGCATTGGCTCTACCTACGACAAATGAGTACACCTAAACTAATCTAAAGAGATGTCTTTGTTTTTATCTTTATAACTAAGTAATGACTGATGTGAGTAAATTGACTAACTCTGGGAAGAAGATAATCATAATAAAGCTAGTTAGAACACGATGTTCTTATTAATCAATAGCACTACTTGCCTTATATTTTGTACAATGAAGTTTTTATTTTTAAAACCATTTCTATTTTGGAAGTTTTAAAAAATTCAAAAAACCATCAGATATAATTGGTTCTTCCAAGTGAATTGCCAATTGTTGTGCTTATCGACAACCCCCCATTTATTAGTGTTAGTAATAACATTAATAAATGGGGACCCTTCCAAAAAATAAAATTTTAGTATTTAAATCATGTTTTTCCTATTTCTAGAATAAAACAAGATGTCAAAGTGGAACTTGCTAAAACATGGAAATTTACCTTTTCATCCTCTAAGGACATAAAACTTCACAAACTACGAGTTTCTTATAAAAAGCACTACATGATAAAAAAACCTTAGAATAACTTTATAATTGAAAGTCGTGAACATTAAGGTAAACCTTGAAAAACTTGCTTTAGAAAAGATTATTCTCGCATCGCAATTTCAATATCGCTGCACTACTTAACAAAACAATTATCGCAAAATGCGATAGCATCTCGGAAATCACATATCACAGTGATTCATGTAGTGGTGGGTTTTAACAAAAACGAGTTTTGTGATATAACGATCTGCGATATTGCGAAGAAAATCACAAAATCACTTTTATCGCAATTCGAAGGGCTCAGGGTTCTAGGAGAGTACTTCCTAACTTTCGATGTGAAGTTGTGAACATTAAAGATAAGCATAATGTTTCATTAGTGGTCATTTATCAAAAGAACAATTAGGATCAGTGTAAAGGACCATTTGACGCAGGTTGATATCTTTTGATGTGATTCAAATTAAAGACCTCCCGTCATCTTATTTTCATATTTTTATTGATTATTCATGTATCCACTATCGCTTTTATCATATCTTTACCCTCTACTTGCAACTTTCAGTAAGAACACACAAAACGTAAAACATGAAGAAATGAGTAAGAAGGGCAAGTCTCCCGTATTTGAGAAGTCAGAAATGACCCTATTATTCACAGACACTGCCTATAATCGAGATCAAGGAACATCTACGTGGGAATCTATGTATCTATTATTGGAGGAGGAAAAACCGAGAAGTATGGAAGTAACATCTACAGTCGATGGACATGGCTCTTCTGAGGCATCCATAACTAAACTCGCATGCTCATTTCTACACCACATTACTGCAAGGCCAAAGATACTCCCCTACACTGACATGGTGAAATGGATTATAGATGATGCAGACATATCTGATAGACAATTTAGGATGGCAAGCTAGGAAGTCATGGGGTCATTTACTCCAGAAAATTTGAGGCGTATGTACCACTTACTAGAACCCTAGGCCAGCTACAATGAGCAATTTGTCGAGAAGTTCACCAAGGAGAATGAAGACTTGGCAGAATTCACAAAGCATTGGTTAAACAATGAGGAAAGACTCAAAAAGGATGAAAACAGTATGTACGCCAATAGCTCTGTTTGTTCCCCTTATTGTTTCATCGCTACTATGTTATGTAGATTTTTCGGTAAACCAGACACCAACGAATTTTCATCAGAATGGTTACCACTTATGGATGCAACTATCAATGCCACAATAATGAATTGGGACCAAATCCTGTCAGATAATTTAGCCACTGCAATTTTATAATACAGAAGAAAAAGAAGCATTGCGTCGAGGGTTTACCATCCATTTTTTTTTAGCACCTATGTTATGGACTCTATTTGTTTTGTTTCCAAATTTCCTATTATGGGATGGAAGTGGATAGTACAGAATCCACTTCCCATTCAAATTTATCACAAAATCCTGTGGGAATCAAGTTGTGTGCCACATTTCTTCAAAATTTGTCACAGATTTATACTCCCAATCCAAAAAAATATCTACAATAGAGATGCCCCAAGGTTTTCCCAAGAAGCAAAGGTAGATATTCTCTCCATGGCAAGATCATTTGGGGAATAATTGTTCATGTATATTAACGTGTTTGGCAGCATTGCTTCACCCCATGTGTTACCTGTTTACATCCTAGACAAACTGATGGTTAGGGAGATAGCCTATTAGACTTGTGGAGTGGCGGGAATGAGTAAAGTACTGAAAGATTCCAAGAAGGCCATTTCGCCTCAATTTCCTATAGTATGTGGAGCATTTGCATTGAATGACTTAGGTCATGCTTTCAATGAAGTTAATAATGTATTATCTTTAAAGCTACCAAAGCTCCTAGGAAGGCAGTATGATCCCTTTGGTGTTGTAAGTAATTTTACTACAATGGTAAAAATAAAAGTATTTTCCCATGAAGAAGATCCCTTTGATGATGTTTTCCTACAGAAAAACACCTTCAAAGAGGTTCAATATACAACACAAATTCTTTCTGACCAAGAATTTCTCCAGAATTTTGACAATTACAGAAAATAGAGGTTATCTAATGTCCCATTAGACCAATTACTCATCGAACCAATAAGAGAACCTACTCCCAGCATTAGCATAAGTGATGATTCAAAAGAAAAGTCCAAAACAAGTTTAGAAGAAGAATCAGAAGAAAAATCTGGTAATCAGTCTGAGCATGAACCCAGTAAGGATGAGGAGTCAATAAAAGGCACATCTCACTCTACAGTAGAGTCTAATCAACAAACCTCATCAATAAAACAAGCTGAGGCTCTAACTCCCCTTACAAAGCAAACAGAGCCGCTAGTAATTGATCTAGAAGGGGAATGGGAAAATTTTAATAAGATACTTAACATAGAAGAACTAAGCACAAAGCCACCTGCAAATCCAAAAGAGAAGACCATGGAAATGGTAATAAAAAGGGTTTTCAACACTCAGGAAACTGACCACATTCCCATTGCTCCGTCATCTAAGATTGTACTAAGAATAGAGGAATTCCTCCTCTAGATGTATTTTACAGCCCTCAACATAAAGTTGTCATCAAAAGGAAAAGAAAGAAAAGAAATTTGGATTATATGCTCACTCCCGAGGATGAACCTTTAGATGTTCTTTGGAAATATCCCTTTACAGATCCATCGGCAAATCTCACTAGGCTCTCACAGGTCGCAGGTGCATACACTTCAGCAACTATTGAAAAAGCAACAAAGGTTCAATTATGCTAGGCCCCTATAGTAGTACTGTAAACCCTTATTGTTAATAGTACAACCCACTTATTATATTGATGTACCCATGTAGTGCCCTTCGATGATATTTTCCTACAGAAAAACACCTTCAAAGAGGTTCAGTATACAACGCAAATTCTTTTTGACCAAGAAAGTCTCCAGAATTTTGACAATTACAAAAAATAGAGGTTATTTAATGTCCCATTAGACCAATTAATCATTGAACCAATAAGAGAACCTACTCCCAGCATACACCAATAGATAGAAAATATAGATCAACACCTCAGAATTCAGCCTCTTCAAGGGGGCAACCTCCTTTACATTACATAAATGAAAAATTCTTCGATGATACAAATGAAAAGACCTCATTTCTATATATAGGAGTCTAAGGGGTCATAACATAATCAGAGCCGACATAACAATAATAATGTAAGCCTACAATAATAACAATAGCGGGCTTCTATGGGGCACAATAGTAACAATATGGGCGCTACATGGGTACATCAATATAATAAGTGGGTTGTACTAATAACAGTAAGGGGTTACACTAGTAGTATAGGGGCCTAACAAATTACTACTTAAAGAAAAAGAAGATAGGATTTTGTTATTGGAATAGCAGTTACAACAAGTCGACATCAATCAACAAGTAGAAGCACAGTTGGCAAAACTTCAGGAAGACTTCCAGCAAATGAAATTGGCACATCAAAGCAGTAAGCTAGTAGAGAAGAATAGTTACAAGGTATAATAGAACTGCATAAAGATGATCCCAAAATTCAAGAGCTTATCACAGACGCACTTAGTCCCAATTCCCATCTCTTGCAACAAAATGAACTACTATGCCAGAAGATTTTGCAATGGAATTCCCATTGCGAAATGAGTGATAATATTACAAATCAAGACATAGAATTGCGACTTGAATATGATTCAATTTTTAAGAAAGTCTCAGACTTCTTAAACTAGCAGAAATCCAAAGAAGGAAAAAGAGCAGACATGCCCAGAATTGACGAATCGCATAAAGATATTTTATTTTCGAAATGGGATTCTCAACTAAAGGGAGTAGAACAGGCGATGGAAGATGTGGCATCACTAGTGAACAATGTCCTTGAATGCGTAAATGAAAATCTACACAAGGCTAATGTGGTAGTAGAAACCACCCCTGGCTTTCTTCCAAAAGCACAGCAACTTCAACTAGAATGGAAACAAGTAGCGAAAGAAAGGGTAGAGGCAATCACATAGGTAAATAGATCGAATTGGGAAGCATAGTGGCAGTATCTTTTGAAGACACACAACCAATGGATGACCCTGAAGTGCCTGATGACTTCTATCAAGAAGATAGTGCCAGCTCTCACCAACATCGTATTTGCAAGATAGTTAAAAGCTAAAGTTGGCCAAATGATACTCTTAAAACCGTTGCTGGATATTTTTGATCTAAAGAATCAGATGCAGGATTAGTCATAGATATAATTCATTTTTGTTTTGTTTATTTTTGCTTAAATGGAGGCAGCTTGTTTAAACCTCCTTATCTATTTCTGTAATATTTATTTTTAGATTTCATAGAGTAGTATTTAAACCCCTCTCATGCATTTAGAGAGTTGTCTAGAGTTTTATCAAAAACATTCTTCAAAACATGCATCTTGCCCCCCTACTATGGAGGTTTTGATAAAATCAATGGAACGAGATTTATTTTCTATTTGAGTTTAGCATCTTCTATTAAAATTGCACTTTTGTACTCTTAGGTGATATTAAGTGATTTGAAGATAGATCAATATTGTTGCAGCTCATGAGTCAGACATATTACAAATGGTATTTCTCTCCTAATGTTTTTTTCTTATGTGTTCAACAATAAATCAATTTCAGCTATATATATGTGAAAGTTTAAATGTTTAGTTATCATTATTGCACTTTTGTATGGTGATGACTTACTCTTTATGCTGAATATGTGAATGACTCTTTATGTGATATATTTCTCATGTTATTTCATTTAACGTTTTATATGAAATAATCATTTTCAAATTTGATTCTCTTCTTATTGTGATTTAATGATCTTCATTATCAGTCACTTTCAGAAATTATTTTAGATCGCATATGTGAACATTTTTCCAAGGATGGTCTTAAAATTAGATGTTTTCTTTGATTATGATAGATTGCGTATGATAGTTAGAAGATATATTAGATTTAGAACAAGTATTCACCCCATAAAACTCCAAAAAGAAAAACATGATCCCGTTAGCACACACACATCCTAAATAGATTGGGAAACTAGTCCCATCATACCCATTCAGAGCCACTATTTCAAACGGAAAAGGAGTTGTCTTAAGGTCTGGACTAGGTGGTTATCCCCCTTGTTGGAGTCCCAATTTTTTGAGCCTTCAACACTTCCTTACATATTAGTGATCTAATTTTAAAAAGAGTTAAAAGGACATTTATTAGAGCTTTCAAAGTAGACATTGAAATTTGTCTTATTGTAACAAAACCTGTGAACTGTATCAACAAACAAAGAATGTTCATGGCTTTATAAAAAAAAGTACATCATTGAAAATTCTGTAGAGAATTTTGTAGCTAAGGTTCTTGAAACAAATCATTTGTATTCCATGCTGAGAAATGGAAATGTTCCAAATACCCCGCCCCATCCCCAATGCCCCTTTTGAAAGGTCACTAACTAGATTGTTACTATCCCTGTATTGTCAGACAATAGGATCTCTCTCTCTCTCTCTTTATACACACACACACACACACACACACACAGATATATATATATATATATATACACACACACTCCTCATGGAAAACCTTTAAAGTACTTTCCATGATCCATGGATGGTAAATTCATTAATGCATTAGTGCTAATTAGAGAGCTTAACTACTAGGGGATCACGAGAGTCAAATCCATAACCTCTCCAACCTTTGGTGAGATATCTCACATTTGTCTCATGACATCTTTTCATACATGCCTTACATATCAAACTAATTTAAAAAAATGTTAAATGGACATATATTAGAGCTTTCAAAGCAAGCTCTGAAATCTGTGTGTTTTTCGTAAAACCTGTCAACTGTATCAAGAAACAAAGAATGTTCATGGCTTTATAAAACAAAAATACATCATTGGAGAAGTCTGTAGAGAATTTTTTTGCTAATTTTCATGAAAGAAATTGTTTGTATGCCATGCAGAGAAATGGAAATGGACCAAATACCCCTCCCCATCCCCAATGCCTCTTTTGAAAGGTCATAAGCTACATCGTTATTGTCCATGTATTGTGAGACAATAGGGTCTCTCTCTCTCTCTCTCTCTCTCTCTCTCTCTCTCTGTGTGAGTGTGTGTGTGTGTGTGTGTGTGTGTGTGTGTGTGTGTGTGTGTGTGTGTGTGTGTGTGTGTGTGTGTGTGTGTATAATTATAATTTTTTTTCCTTTTTTCCAAGGAAAACTTCATGAGGAAACCCATAGGATACTTCTCCACATTGCCATTGAAATCTTCAAAGAAATCTATCTCAAGGTCATGGGGCTTAACCTTTTTCTAGATCTGATGCTTTATCTTTGTCTTCTTGATGATCCTATTCACTTTTGATCTTCTCCCATGGGATTATGCATGTCTTTTCCTATGCCCTGTTTTTCCATAGAAAACACAACGAAGAACATGATTATGCTTATCCTCCCTACCTCTAAACTACTTTCCTGTTTTCTCTCGCTACCTCCACACTCTCCATAAAATGAAATTTGTCTAAGTCTCGGGCTGCCAGATGATGGAGTTGTTGACTGGTTTCCAAAAGCCAAACTTTGACCAAAGGATGATGCAATGCTTCCCAACGATGTCCTTCTCCTAAAGAATTTATCTTCCATTTTGTGCAAACAATGTAAAATTTGTAGACATATTAGAAATGACAAAATGTTGCATTATAAATGTGTTTTACACTTCTTCTCTAGTATTTTCTACAAAACTCTATTACACAATATATATTCTAGATTTTAAACACAATATATGTTCTAGGGTTTAGACACACTATGCTTTGCAGCCATAGTAGTGACAACAATACTAGAATATTTTCCATCAAAATATCTTCCCCTGGAATGCACAAGAATTGACCTAGTAAACCTTTTAGATCCAATGAATAATGACATAAATTTCATTGAACATTTGCATTCTTATTTTCTATTAACCTATAACTCAAAAATACATTGGATTCTGTAAAAACAAAATCATTGAGACAATGACCCTTTCAGTTCCTTCCTATTTGGAGTGAACGTAGAAATTGTGGAATGTTTTGAGGGTTGTGTGTATGAAATCCATGTCATCTAAATCATTTGGAGACAAACCTGCTAACTTTGTCCTACCCTACAGTTGTTTATATACACACCCAAATTGTTTTGACTTTCTTCTAAGAGTATGGTACGGTAATAATCAAAATTGAGTTCAAAATCTTTGTTCTCTTAGGGAGCAATTTGTTGCATGGGAGTTGTGAAAATGTAATCAAAAAGCTCATGGGAAGAAGAAGCAAAGCCAGATATTTCTTTCAAAAATTGGAACGAATAGTGGGTAGGAGATGCCTCAGATTTGACATTGAACGAGGGGTGTTTTTGCATGAGTAAGATAATTATCGAGTTAAAATAGTCATCTTTGATGCCACTACTAGCTAGGATGGATAACTCCATGCTTGAATGAATTTATTCAACTCATAGCATACATATATTCAAGAGGAATTGACCTTTGGTTTCATCCTCTAAGAGCTCCAAATGACTCTTCTTATTCACCTATGACCCTTCACATTTCTCTTATATTAATACTTACAAAGTCATTTACAATATACCTCAATCCCTAAGGATTAGTTATTTAACATTTCCCCCTTAATTTGAAGGGGTTTTTGGTGAGGCCAAGCATCGTTCTAAAAATTTCAAATTTTTCTCTTCCAAGTGCTTTGGTGAAGATGTTTGAAATTTTCTCATTTGAGGATCATGTCTCAAACGAATGGTTTTGTCTTCAACATGATATTGAATCAGATGGTACTTGGTGTTGATGTGCTTGGTTCAATCATGGAATCTAGGATTCTTGGCCAACTTTACTGCAGAAGTATTGTCAACCAAGACAGTATAATGTACCTATTTCTCCTAAAAAAATTATAGGTATTTTCCTGAGCCACACAATATTTTTGAAACTTGCACTTCTTGCTTCCATCCTTGCTTTTAGAAGCTTTTTGAGTAATTCACTTCTCACTTCCACTTCTTGCTCCAAAAAACCTTGAGCTAGATCCTCTAAGGTATAGGGTTGAAAATGCGAGGAAGATCATGGCAAATAAAACTACAATGGGTGTGGTAATACACTCAAGTAATGGTAATAATTGCATGGGCGAGCCAGGGAACTCGATGCAAACAAGATAAGAGAGTTGCGCAATTCAACATATTCAAAGATAAAAATGTTTGTCCTTGGGGATCTAGTTGTTATCCCATGTGAAACCTTGAGGATGAACTTATGAGGTGCCTTAAGTTGAACCGTTGTGCTCATCGCTATTAGACAGAGGAATTTTCGTTTCTAGCTCCTCTAAAATATGGATTAAAAGGTCTGAAATTAGGCCTAGACTTCATCATTAAGGGCACCTTATGCCTTATGATAGTGTTGGTAGGCTAGTCAGGTCCAGCTTAGGGAATTGAGTGTCGTGGGACATAAAGGACGAGGGAGATGGCTTGAATAAATGCATTCACTACTAAACTCAACCCAAGAAGAAATCCAATATGCTATTTGTTAAAAGTATTCATTACCAAGTGTCTTACAAATAGTTGCAACAAAGCATTAACGTCTGAGGTTACATATGGCATACTGAAAATGGCTTCAACGACAAGGTTGAGCAATCCCAGATAAATCTTTCAAGAGATTGTGGACGCAAGTCTTGGTGCCATTTTAGCCAAATCATATGCATACAATTGTCTTCTATTCAAAACTACATCTTTAGGAAGAAACTCTAGCTTTTGGCTTATCTCTGTGTGATGGGGATTCTAATCCACAAATTTCACCCCTAGAAGAACCAGTCCAAGGAATGAAAAAAACTTTGCAAACCTTAAACTATGAGTAGAGAAGCTTGTTTCTTTAGTTGATGCTTCTATTTATTTACAGAAAAATCCATGAATGACCTTGTTGAAGCATCCATGCAAAATTCCCGACAATGTCACATACTGCAAGACTTTTTTTACATTAATATTTTTACTTTGAAAGGTTTCAATTAGAAATTAGTTCTAATATATGATTCAAGGTACATGCAATCTCTTTTCTTCTCACTGTGTTTTTAATTCTGCATAAATATAAATTAGTTCCATTATATGATTCAAGGTACATGCAATCTCTTTACTTCTCACTGTGGTTTTAATTCTGCATAAACATTCCAGGGTGTTTTAGTATGGCTAATCTGAGAATTTTTCTTTGTCCACTAGAAAGAGCTCCTAAAAGCTGACCACTTTTACTATGTACAAAACATACATTGATATATAGACCATATCATTGGTTAGAATGAGTGATGAGTGGCAACTTAAATGTAACTTGCAATCTCCACCTCATTATTTGAGTACTAGATATTCTTTGGAAAAAATATCGAAGCATTTTTACCTCTAATACACGTGTTGGAGAATTGACATTCAACCATGGAAACTTCACTTCTAAAATATTTTCATTATTTCTCTTATGTAAGTTATTCATATGCTACCAAATTTTATGATATGTATTGTAATATACCCAAATTTCCACTTTGCAGATGCCTCATATTTAACACATTCGTTGATTCAACAATTTATTGAGGGTACTAATTTTTTCTCTGACACTTTTGCGAAAGGAACAAGAGTAGCTGTCAGAGAGGAAAAACAAGGTTTCATTTTGGCCAAGATGAATCCCCTAGTTGGTTGAATCATAAATGAAAGCTTATGAATCTCGGGGAGACTATTTCTTATTTGGGTAGGTCCTTCGGTAAATAGTTTTTAAGTTGTTGATTATTGGATATGGATAATAGAAAAGTTTAAAAAAGAAAAATTCAAGGTTGGAGTAATATTGACCTACTACCTTCCAAGAATATTGCAATTGATTCCAAGAAGATTGCAATTGTTGATAAATTTCTAGCAGTGGGTCACATTGGTTTCTATCTTTTTTCTTCTCAAGTAGCATATAAAATGCTGGAATAGGTACTCCAAAAAATTTATTGGGCAAGCAAGGTGGTGTAAAAAAGATTGATACAATGTCTCTCAGGTTTTTTCATTGCACATTATGAAGTGATAAAGGGGGTTTGATCATCCCCAATGTTAGTAAACACATGATTTCCATTCTCCTTTTGATTTGTGTAACATCTCTACAAAATTTCCATTATTTTGGGATTCTGCCAGATGTTGATATACTTTGTGCTTGTAAAGATTTCCAATGTTCTAGGACATTTATGTTAGTGTAACTTTCTTCTTAAGTTTAATCTCCTTGCCACATGCTTTAGAAGATATATGAAAGCCCAAATTTCAATTGTATTTCATTTTCCATATTTTTCACTTTCTCATTGGCTTCTACACTTCCACTTCTATCAGCATTCCCTTGCACCTCTCAGTGCAATTGCTAGATTTAAAATCAATGCCTATATATGCAATTTCAAGGACTACCATAACTCTTTCATAATTCTTTAAAGGGTGCTAGCTCAATGGAAGATAGCTTGCTTTATAAACAGGAGCTTGGTGGTTCAATTTCACTGTGTCCTAATATGAACTAATCAATGATATTGTAGTTATTTTTAATTAAATACTTAATATTTGTTTATTTCAGTGATGAGATATTTTCTAGATTCATTATTTTATTGTCTCTACAGAGACAATAGTTAGGATCAAAGATATTGTCTTAAAGACAATATGTCTTTAATCCCAACCATTGTCTCTAGAGAGACAAAAGTGAAATTGTCCCTAGAGAGACAAAAATGCTTGTGTTATATATTATCTTTATAAAGACAATATTATAAGACAATTTCATTTAAGACATCAATATTTTAAGACAATTTAATTTGACACACCCACTTAAAGGCAATATTTAAGACAATACACAAGTTTTCTTTTGTCTCAAGTTAAGACAATTTACCAAAAATTGTCTTAAATATTGTCTTAAAACTCCCCCTTGTATTGTAGTGCTTCGCTTGACCCAAAAAGAAACGTAAAAATTTGTAACTTGAGCATGATCAACTAGATCAGTTATTGAATTTTCGGAGGGTCTTTTATGAGTGAAAGAGGCTTAAAATGTATATCTATGAGTACTCTAATTTGAGCTAGTTTTAGCTTATTGTATATATTCCATGGGTGATAATCTAATAAATGTCAATATTCTCTTAGTATCCAAAATGAGGATACTATGGGAATGAATTGAAAGTGTTTAAAAGCATTCATAAGAGTTCTTTGAAGAAAAAAATGTCATTTGATAACTTGTTGTTTTAGTAAATGTTCATTACAAATTTGGGTTATATGTTTCTGCATTATTATTTTTTTAATTTGCTTTATGATTTATTTTAATTTTTTCTATGATCTGAATACGTGTTAATTTGCTTTTTATTAAAAAAAAATAAAAAACCATAAGAATTTTTCAAAAATAGTAATAAATTATCGTAAAAATATTAATAACTTTTTTTCCAAAATAACAGAAATTATCCATACTGATTTGGGTCACAGAAACGGTTTCTATGTTGTTTTTCTTTTTCCTTTTATTTACATTTTGCTTTATTTTTCTTTCCATTTGGGTCGTAGCTCTAAAGGTTCAATATGACATGGCTATAAGCTTTATACATTATTTTTGTTTTTATGCTTTGTTTTTCCTTTTATTATTAGCAACGTAGCCCTTTTTTGTTTTTATGCTTTCCTTTTCCTTTTATTATTTGCTCTTGAGATTCAATATATACAATATTCGGAGACACAACGAGGCAGAATACTTTATACAAAGAGATTCTGCTGGGGAGAGTACGTTATTCAAAGAGATTTCTGCTGGGGGACACGTTGTTCAAAGACGTGTCTGCTGAGATATAGAAAAACACGCGGTTATGGAAGCTGGATTTTCACGTTGTGCCAGAATGAAGATCCTCGTTTCTGTTTTAATATTATTGAGCTTTAGGGGTGCGTACTTTACATAAATTATTGATTGAGTATTCAATTTTTCTTGCAAAGAATATTTTCTCACATGCTTGCAAAAACAGTAATATGATACAGTAACCCTTTCGATAACGCAGAGATCGCTGGGAGAGAAATTAGTGATAAACAAACCACGTCTTCGTCGGAACGTGGTGGCCCTGCTTTCTTTGTAATATTTCGTTTCTGAATCCATGTTTTTCTGTAATCTTTCATAATAATATTTACACAATCTATTATGTAAATGTGTATTGTATTAGCTTGAAGATATCGGTGTACAATTGAACACCAATTAAACGGACGTTACAGGTGATGGGAGAGGTTAGAAGCGAGGTTGCATTGCGAGGGGTGCATACTGGCTCCGCGCCACCATCATGCGTTGCTAAATGCGAGGGGTGCAACCCTTGTAAGCCTGTGCTGTGCTCCGTCACTCCAAAACTGCAGTGCACTCCAAAACGTGTAGTGGATTACTATCCCGTGGTGTGGAAATGCGAATGCGGCAACAAAATCTTTAATCCATCATACTACCAATCGCCTCTTAGTCGACCGCTCGCAAAACTGTCAGACTGACCGCGACCTTTTGCAGAAATCAGAGACCATGGAATAATGAATTTGAAATAAATTTATATGTTTGAAATAAATTTACTTACATAAATTTATATGTTTGAAATAATGAATTTTAGTTTATACTATTAATGAATGAATGAAGTTTTCCTGAACCTTTTTGCTTAATTTATTTTTATTCATGATCTTCCGCTCTCATGAATTTGATTGTGGCCTTTTAACTGGTCAATATCTGAAACCATCATATTTTCATGGATGGACAAATTTGAATGCCCATGGTATTTGTATGAACTGTATGTTGAGTTTAATGCAATTGTTTTATAATTGTTAAATAAGTAATTCAATATTTTAAACGGGTTTTTGGTTCATGATTAAACATCTTGACAAGGTAATAATACTTTTTTAAATATGGTAACTCAAATTTTTAGTATTATATTAATAGGTGTTGAATTATTGGGTAATTATAATTTTCAACATGTTTCCAAACTTGTAAAGATATATTTTACGTTTTAGGAATAATATTTCTTTTGGGTAAATTATTTATTAAAGATAAATAAAGGTTTTCATTTAAATATAGTAATTCAAATTTTAGTATTATTTAATAGGTTTTGAATTATTGGGTGATGATGAGTAAATGATTTTATTAAAGATAAATATCAGTTTTTTTAAATATGATAAATTAAATTTTTAAAATATTATGTCAATGGGTTTAAAATTAGTGTGGGGATAAATTTAAATTTATGATTTTTAAATTTATAAAATATATTTGTTTTTTGTAAATATTTTTTTAACAATTATAAGGTTTTAACAAATGGATTATAGGTTATTAAAATATAAAATTTGGTGATTTATTTAAATAATTTTGAAATAATTTTTCTAATTATCATAAAAATATTATTCATCTGGTTTTTGCATAAAGTAATGATTTAATTATAAATTGAAGCAATGATTTAATTATAAATGGTTTATTATACCTTGAAGTTTATATTTATATATTGATCTTATAAAATAATTTAATTAAAAGGAAAAGTGAGTATTTAGATATTCACGGTAGAAGATTAGGTTGTTAATCTCTTTCTTTTTTTAAATACAGTATAATGTATGAAGATTATGTTAATTTTTTTTTTTAAATATTGTGCATAATGTATGAAAATTCTTACGCTCCAGCATCATCAAGAGATTAAAAGTTAAAAGAAAAGAGACATTAAAAATCGAGAAATTTTGTATTATTAAAAATTAAAATTAGAGAAAAATTGTGTTAAAAATTTAAAATTAAAGAATTTCAGAAAGTGTGTTTAATGTAAGATTATTCTTAATTAATAAAATTGTATTAATTGTGTTCTATAATTTAGTATAAGGGAGATGTTGTCCAAAAAATATCATATTAAAAATAAGTAATTAATATTTTAACAAAGTGAAAAATAGTAATAAAAAAAAAGTTAATGCGGATCCTAAATAAAATGCTTCAATTTCTACCTTAATTGTATATCATCTTTATATTGCATGATGTGTAATTCATTCTATGTTTAGTTTGATGTGTGTTGTGTGTGTGAACTATAAATAAAATATTTCGATGTCCATAATAAATAACATAATTTTACACTCATCATCGGCTCATAATTGAGAAAAAGATTATTGTAGGATGGAAAGCTTATATCTATGGATTTAGAGTAAAAAACAGCTCCTCTTTGAGACTCTCTTCACCACTGTTATTTTATATGTATGTGAGATGTTATTGTATATGAATGTGAGGTTTAGGCTTGTAGTATATTGAGATGATTTAAAAGAAATTTAAAATCTACAACCTCAAGATTAAAGGAAATATTCCCTCCTATCCTCTTGATGGAAGCTAGCTTTTACCCCATTGAAATTGAGAAGTTGTGTTTAACTTAATATTATTCCTAGTTAATAAAATTGTATTAAGTGTGCTCTATAATTTAATATAAGGAAGTTGTTGTCAAAAAACATTATATTAAAAAATAATAAAGTAATAAATATATTAACAAATTGAAAATAGTCATAAAAAAAAATTAACAGAGATCATAAATAAAATACTTCAATTTCTAACTTAATTTTATATCATCTTTATATCACATGATGAGGAATTCATTCTCTGTTTAGTTTGATATGTGTGTTGTGTGTGTGTGAACTATAAATAAAATGATTTAATGTCCATATTAAATAACATAATTTTACACTCATCATCAGCTCATAATTGAGAAAAGGATTATTGGAGGATGGAAATCTTATTATCTCTAGATTTGGAGTAAAAAAAGATTCTCTTTGAGATTCTGATCACCATAAAACCTTTTCATTTCCAAACTCTGATTCATATATGCTACTTCCACAACTTCTTATGATTAAGTTAATTGATCTTCAATGAGTGCATTAGAACATTATCAACCATATTATCAGTTAACAGATGCAGTAACATAGAAATAGATCATCACACATAAGGCACACACATGAACACCATGATATAAGGTGGAAACCCAATGCGGGAGAAAACCACCTGCT
>APFE031456122.1:0-10279 GCA_000404065.3 Pinus taeda
ACTTCATCATCAAAATTTACCCCTACAGAACTTAACTGAATTGTAACTGTATTAAAATCATTTAAATGGTCTGCAACAAATCCACCTTCTGACATCTTCATATTAAATAAACGCTTCATAAGAAATACCTTATTTGAGGCCAAGGGTTTTTCATATAGTTTGGCCAATGCCGACATTAAACCATCTATTGTCGTTTCCTTTGAAATATTAAATGCTACCGACGTTGCTAGGCACAGTCGTATTGTTCCAAGTGCCTTTTTGTTGAGAATTTCCCATTCTGTATCTATCATACTCGTCAGTTTTTTTGTCTTTCCACTCAATGGTAGGTACAGATCTCTCTGATACAGATAATCTTCCATCTGCATCTTCCACAGCTGGTAGTTTTGGCCATTGAATTTTTCGACCCTAAACCTACCATCTTTCGCCATTGCTCCCACTCGAACCAAAAACCCTTCTCTCATGTGACTTTATCATCCAAATAGACCTTCGACTCTGATACCAGCTGTAAGGAAATTATATATTACAGAGCAATGGAACACATAAAATATTGCAGAAATATAAACACAGAAAACGCATAAAACAAGAGAGACACAGATATATGTGGTTCACCCAGTTTGGGCTGCAACCACGAAGAAACAACCAGTCCTTCCTTTTATATTATCTAGCAAACTAAAGAGATACAACCTACAGTAGATCTGTTGTAACACCCTCTTCGCTCTCAATCTCCTCTCTCTTGCTCACTCAGAATACAAATATAATATAGACGCAATACAATTCCCTCGTATATAGTGAGGGGTTGCCTTCTAGGGCAAAAAACCCTAAATTAAACATAACTTCTACCGTTAGATCATCCACCTAATGAACGGCCCAGATAACTAGAAATTACTAGACTTTTACAAGGCAAATTTACATCTATTTTTAGCTTCGGGGGCGCTGCCCCCGAAACCCTCCGCCAGGGGGGGCTCCCCAAAGGTCGCAGCCACCACCCCCCTTGGACTCCCCCTGTAGTGAATATTTTACAGGCGGCATTGCCACCCCATTTTGAACTAGGGTCCAATGCGGCGATACCTTTGAATACAGAAGATAATCAGGCTCCACACCAAACAAGGAAGAAGGTAGTTATCCTTGAGTAAAACTTTATTTAGATACCTAAGGTCAACACACAATCTAATTTCGCCAGTTTTCTTTCTTGTAGGTACCAAATTAGAAACCCAATCTAAGAATCTAATTGGTGCAATGATCTTAGCTTCATACATTCTTTTGATCTCTTTTTCAATAGAAGGCAATAAAATGGGGTTAATCCTTCTAAGCTTCTGTCTAAAAGGTTTGTGGTTTCCTTTTAAGGGAATGGTGTGTTGTATTATGCTGGTATCATAGGACTTAAGGTCCTCATAATTCCAAGCAAAACCATCTTGGAATTCCTTTAACAGTTCTATGCATTTTACTTTTCCATTGGGAGGTAAATACTTTGAAAGTTTTATCATTTTTGGATCTTCTTCAAAGCCTATGTTACACTCCTCAATGTCTGATTTTAAGGGTTCCATTTTTGGATTTTTAGGGACATCGTTTGAATCAAATGAGTCGTCCAAAGGAGTTAATCCTTTGGGCAAAAAATTGTCTTTAAGATTGATGACTTTAGATTCTTTGTTGATTGCTTCATCAATTTCAATTTGTTTTAGGTTTCGAATATCTGATTTTGTAAACTTTGTGGGATGGAATCTATCTATCCTTTCATCTTCTACTTTGTTAATTTCTATTTTATCAAGGTAATCAAAATCTAATGTTGTGTCTGTGTCTATGTTGTTATTTACAAATTCATCATCTGAAGTTAGAAAATTTTTAATTTGTTGATCATTATTGAACACTTGCCAATTCTTTAAGTTGTCAGGAATAGAAGGTCTGTGTCTAACCTCAACAGTGTACTGATGGTTGGGTTAAAATGGAAACTTGCAAGTACTAGCAAACATCGCTACACTGTGAGCTTGCATATTGTGTTTTCTTGGAATAACAGCAAGCTTGGCCTCTAAAAAAGTATTTAGTATTTCTCCAATTGTTCCTCTTTAAAATCCTAACCTAGGATCCCTAGTCATATATACAGCGTTGATTTGTTTTATTACCAACTCAGAATCTCCCATAATAGAGACTCTTATGGCTCCTAACCTTTTGACCAATTTCAGACCTAACAGAAGTGCTTCGTACTCAGCGATGTTGTTTGTACAGTTAAAGTTCAATCTGTAGGCATGACCCTCTAAATGATCATTTTCTAAGTTGTAAATCCATACTCCTACTCCTGCACCTAGTTTGTTTACTGACCCATCAAATTCAAGATGCCATAGAATTTCATGTTCAAAATTTTTACTATCTGGGGGAACAAAATCTTCTTTGACTAAGGTATCTAGGTCAACATTATTATCTGAAATCTATTGAATTTGGATACTTTGATTGTCCTCTATCACTGTAATTTCTTTTGGTTCTGCAATAATGTTATCTGAAGTTTTTTCTTCGTTAGATTCAGCATTGTAAAGAATGAAAGAATCAATATCAAAATGCATTGAATATATAGGAAAGTTTTGAGGTCTCTCTTGGGTACTCACTACATACTTCATCATAGTCTCTCTATACAGTTTTTTAGGATGTCCAAAGACTAATATGGTAGCATATGACATGTCAAGTTGCAGAGATCCCTGGAGTTTTGCATCCCACAATCTAAACAACAACATGCCATATTTAGGTGGTATATCAGCAACAATTATGTCCATAAGAATGGTCCTAGCAGGGTACTGCACTAGGGAAACACACAGGTCTTTTATAAGTCCTAGGCACTTAACTTGCCTTGAATCAAATGAAAACAGGTCCTTGCAAGGTCTAGTGATATCCAAGTTTAGTTTCTCCATAACAGATTTAGGCATAAAATTGTGTGAAGCCCCAAAGTCTAGCATGGCATTATCTAGGATTTTATTGTGGATGTTAAGGCTAATGTAAAAGGGTGGTATTCCTCCTTCCACTGGTTATCCATTAACATCGAGACCGAAAATTAAATCAGGTTGATCATCAAATAAGTTAACAGAGTCTTTATTTTCAACGAAGTTTAAAGATTTTCTTATTTGAGATCTGTAAGTTTCATGTTTAACCAGTGTTGTTAAAGGAACTGAGATTTTAAGTTTGGCCACCTCTGCTCCCAAATTGAAAGGCAAAGGGGATTTGTCTGTTTGAACATTTGAAATCTTAGCAACAGGGTTTAGAGTAGTTTGTTCTTCTTTTTCAGTGTTTGGAGTCTTTTTAATTGGATTTTATAATATAATTTCTGGAGATTGTTCCATTGTTTCCTTGAGGGGAACTGAAGTGGAAAGTTGCTCATTAGAAGTTTGGTCATCAGTTACATCTTCAATGGTGGGACTGGGAGGGTTCTGATTAGATCTAGAAAGGATTTGTAGAGTTTTTGTAACTAGAGTAGCTTTCACTTTCTTAGGCTGATTAGATATTGCTTTCTTGTTTTGGTCTAGAACATCAGTGTTCTTTTTGCTCCTCAAATTTTATTTTTTATGCACTTCGAAGATAGCAGAATCATACCCTTTATTGTAGTCGAAAGATTCTCCAGTTTGGATCTATACCTGTTGAAGCATGTATAGTTCCTGGTCATCGTGAGTCAGAAAGACCGTTTCTTCGTCAACTAACCCCATTAAGTTAATTTGGGTGTCTAGCTCGGGGTCTTCTTGATGGGAAGTTTTAGCATAGTTCTCTTGGAAATGAGGTTTAATGTTCTGATCAGGCCCATTTTCACCAGTATTATGATTCTGGTTCTTCCTAAAATTTGGATTCCTTACTGGAGGTGCATGTTGGTTATCCCAATAAGATTTCCTTTCAATGTTTTCTATCCTATCCATCAATTTCTCCATTCCTTTAGCTAAAGCATCCATTTTTTGATAAAAGGGTGAAGTTCCATCTTTTAGGGTTGCTCTCCTTCTGTTTCTAACCCTAGATCTTTTGGATAGCAGATTAGCTTCTTCGCTAACTGCCACACTTTGCATATCTTCTAGTGTAGGGGGATTCCTTTCTCTAAGTTGAAAAGCCATGTCAGTGTCAAATCCGTCTGGAAACTTTATCAGGGGTAAGCCAGGTGGAGGCCTAAGGTCAAGTGGTATTGTGTTATATACATTGTTAAATCTAGTACAGTAGTCCTAAACGGTTCTGTTTGGTCTCCTCTT
Source organism: Pinus taeda (assembly GCA_000404065.3). Taxonomy (NCBI): domain Eukaryota; kingdom Viridiplantae; phylum Streptophyta; class Pinopsida; order Pinales; family Pinaceae; genus Pinus; species Pinus taeda. Next base: position 4,206 of record APFE031456122.1, read on the forward strand.
AAGGTTTTCATATTCAAAAAGAATTTGAAGAGGGTTCTTTTTCTTCTCCCACCTATTTAAAAATTGTTGGTAAAAAATATCTAAACTATCTATACTATTATTAGGCAGAGATCTAAACCATGTTCTCACTTCTCCAACTAGAGTTTGGGAAAATATTCTCATTTGGGCATCTCCTATGTCAATTTCATGCAGTTCAAAATAATTTGTCATTTTTCTTGTGTGTTGTTGTGTTGTGTAAAATCCATTGCCATCAAATAGGACAATTTTACTCTAATACTCTGCTCGTAAAACACCTTGAGGAGCAGGCATCACAAGAGGGGCATCTCTGAGTGCCATAGCTCTAAGTTGGACAGGATTGAGAACAGGAGTTGGGGTAATAGGAGGATTTGGGATAACAGGGGGATTTGGGGTAACAGGGGTAATGGGTATCTGATGGGTAGTGATAGGTTGTTGGGGAAGCAAAGGTATGAACAGAGATGAGGAATGAACTTCAGAAGTGCGAGGAAATGATGGTGAGCTAAAAGAAGTTGAAGATGTTTCAGAAAGTTCAGGGATTCTATCAGTAGTAAGGGATGACTGAGGGGAATTCATAAGGTACTCATCAATTGACAAGTTTACCCTTTGGACTTCAAGTTCTGCTGTAAATTTTGGATCTATAATTGTGTCCTCAAGTGCACTCTCAGACTTGATTCTAAATAAAGAAAGGTCAAAATACTCCTCAAAAGGGAGGTTGTCTATGAACAACCACTCACTAGGGGGAATTGGATCTAAATAAAGGTCTTGGGCTTATTGAACTTTCTTATCTTCTGATTATTCTTGAAATAAGGTTGGGATTGTCAAATACAGGGGGAGGATTTGGATCAGGGTTAGCCCTTGTATAGTGAGTTCTCCTTGAAGCTAGATTTCGAGCTTTTTCTAGTTATTTTCTTTTTTATGAATTTTTGAAATAACTTCTAATAAACCCTTTAAGAGGCTTGAAAATAAAAAATTTGAATTTCTCAAAGATTTATTAAGACTGGGGGTTTGATTCCCCAGTATGGTCGCCACTATGTTATCACTCAGAAGTCTTCCCCAGAAGTTATAAAAGAAGGAATAATCCGAGGTAACCACAAACCTAATTTTTTAAACTCAGGTTCTAGCCAACCTAAGTCCAAAGAGGGATCTCTCTTTATAATTTAACTTTGTTTTAGGTAGGATTTAAGGCTAGTTCTTAGTGCTCATGATGTTTTGGTTTTGATTGGGTGGTGGACTTAAGAAAACAGAGGAGCAGAACAAGTATTCAGGCCATTGGGCTATGGATTCAATCAAAAAGTGGCTTAACTGGATCAGATCAATTACTAAAGGAAGAGTTCACAAGGCAAGCTAGCACAGCAAAAAGCAAATCTGCAGGTTCAAATGGATGAGGAAATCCTAACCAGGGTAAAAAGGAAATGAAGAATCCTTAAACCGAGATCAAGATGAAGAACAGAAAGAGATTAGTAGCAAAGGGAAACTAAGAATCATTTACTATGGACCTAAGGGGAGTAACTATAGAAGTAAGGGAGCAATTAAGAATTCCCAGACCAAGATAGTTTAGCAGAAAACAATGAGAAAGTAAACAATCAAAATAGAGAGCATTAAAGTTGATTCTCAGATATCATTCGTTGTTTACTATTAAGATTTCATAGAGAAAACATGTGAATATTTATAACATGACGAGAAAACAATAATTAAACATGAAGAGCGGAGCGGGGATTTGACAAGAAGTTCACTCGAGAGGCCCGGCGGGGTTTTAAGCGTGGCGATATTTAATTAATCACGGATTATGGCGGATTAAGAGCATTGGGGGTGATTTTATTGGCGGGGGTCGGTTATTAATTAACCGCAAATCGGTTAATTAATCTCTTTTATTCGGTGGAGGGTTTTGGTTCTTAATTAGTCGTTGATCGACTTAATTAACTTATTAATCGTTCATTAATAAAGTTTATGTTTCAAACTTCGGAGTTGGATATTAATATAGGGGTTTTATTTATAATTATATACGAGAAGGGTTATATTTCTTTTTTGGGATTTTAATATATAAAGTTAAAGTTAATATGAATTTAGAGAGGAAAATAACTTAGCACCAAGTTAAATGTGTATTTATAATTTATTTGCTTTTATCAACACATTATAACTTAGGCTTAGTGTTATTTTTGTGGGTCTCTTCGGAAAAGGGGTTTTCTTGGGGGAATGGCTTTTCCTTAGGACAAAATGGTGTTTTACCTTAGGAAAAGGGATTTGTTAGGGAAAATGAGATGAAGTGAAGAACTATGATGTTTGTGAATGATATTTTAGTACTTAGGATCTATAAGTCATTGAGTCGAGGATCCAGTCCCTCCAGAAGTCAGAGAAATACTCTAAGCCCCTTTAACTTAAGATCTAGGTACTTTAAGACTTTCCTTGGAAATTAGTTAAGTAAAAAATGTAATGAATGAGGGAGGTGAATCAATTGACTTTGTATACTTTTGGTAAATGCTCAATTTTCATCCATACTTAGAAATTTGATAATGAAGGTAAATGATATGATCTTTTCCAATCAATCTTCACAATTTTGCAACTTTTCAACTACTTACCCATCTACTCATCCTGCCCTTTTTTCTTCCCTTTATTAGGGTGCACTTAAGCTGAAAAACCCTTATCAAAACATTTTCTTTTCTTTTACAAAATTAATCTAACTAAGCCTAACCTTATTACATCCAAGGGCTCAGATTAAATTGTTTAGCTCATTTTATTCGCTCTACCTATCTACTTATCTGCCAAGATTAAACAATTTGGTAAGATTTTAATTTCTAAGCATAAAACTAAAAACATGAAATAGCCAAGTTTAAACATTTTGACCATCCATGGATTGTGGCAAAGGTAACAAGTTGCACACAATATTTTATTCTACATCAAAAGTAAATAGTAGTGGCATTTTGTCTTGCACACTTTCATGGTCTTTTTCTTTCTTGGGGTTCATTTTTTCATCTTTTTTTACTTTTTTATTATTTTTGTCCTTTGATTTTTTTCTTTTAGGACATACCCTCTTTACATTTTTTATTTTTTATTTTTTTGAATAAGGAAAACATTTGCAGAAAGCAGAGGTATGTACATATTACAGATTTGACCTCAGCGATTCAAAACTTATGACTCCTATTTGTATAGGAACATAACACATCCAAAAGTATGGAGAGAATGGTTTCAATGGAAATTTGAACATTTCCAAAAGAACAATGTTTGTATAATAAACCTACCCAAACATTTAGCGATATGGCTCAAGCCAAGTCTTTTGTTTCTCCAAATAAATCTACCTTTTAAGATGCATTAAATCCAAATTTACTACAAGGTTCTCCATTTCTCTACAAGGGTCTTTTATAAAAGCTATCCTTTTCATTTCTTGAAGATCCAAAACTAAATTAGAGTGTCACACAAGAATTCCATTTTCCAAATGGAGAACATTACCAACAAAATGGAGGGACTTCCAACAACTTTTATTTTTTATGTCATGGCAATTCAACAAATGTTTTAAATATTTGGAGTTGAACTCTAGCACAAGGCTCCATCTTGATGAAAATCCAAAGATGTTGATATTCAATCAAACTACAAGAGACTTTTGTGTAGTGATTAGTGATCCCTTTTGAGGGCCCTCTCCAATGCAAACCCCCTAGATTCCTCTCCAAAGTGCATAAAAAGTTACTTCATCTAACTTTTTTTCGTATAAAAAACCCATCACTAGGTTTTCTACTCTTATGAGACTCTCGGATGGTCATGTTTATGACTACTCATTAAACCCATGCAATGTCAAGAGATGAGTTTATTTTCTTACCTTAAGAAATGTGCTTCGCTACTATAGCAACAATTAACTCGTTTCTCCACAATTCTTTGATTGTCCACTAGCTTGGGTCCACGTAGCATTTTGTTCTCTAACTCTTGCTCTATTTATATCTATTATGACTTCCACTCTAATAACAACACCAATCAAATTTACCATAATGTGAATCTTACGGTCAATGAGGGCAATATTTGTTTCACTTCCCTAACTTCTTTGCTTGGCCATTACATGGAGTCCACGTAGCCTTTGAATCTTCTTATTCTTCCTTAAGTTGTATATATTGGAACTTAGTTCTAGTTAAAACACTCGCAAATCTTCACAATGTGAACCTTATATTCCAAGGTGTTGAGAATCTAGGGCATGAGTAGTTAAAAGATTTCTCTACCTGATAATTGCTTATGACACTTTTTACTTCTTAGCTTCTAGTCTTTTCCTCTTTATGTTATTATTATGTTATTTTCATCAAGACAATTACCAATATGCACAATAAAAGAAAAATGACACAGTCAAGGCCAAAACCTCTCACCTCTTGAGAGGAAAAGCCAATCAAAATTCTTTTTCTAGATCTTCAATTGACGAGTACCAAGACCATGACACATGCCCTTGACTCTAGCATCCTCCCAAGAACCTTTTCACTAACCTTGATGCTCTACCTCTTCCCTTTCTCGACTTTCTGCTTGATCTCGAACTGCTCTCCTCGGCTCCTTCTAGAAAACTCAATCTCTACACTTCACACTGCTTCTTCTCGGCTTCCTCTAGAAAATCCCAGTCTCTAGGCTTTCACTAGTCTCCTCTAGAGAAACTCGGTCTCTAGATCTCTATCTTGGTCACCCATAAGAATCCTTCTTCATTGCCCCAGAGGAAACTTCTCTTCGTTGCCCCTAAAGAAACTTCCTTCTTCATTTCCCAAAAGTAATTATACTTCGTTGTCCCCAGAAGAAATTCTTGTTTGTTGTACCCAGAAGATAGTATCTCGCTATACCTAGAAGATAGTCTCCTTTGCTATACCCCGAAGATACTCAAAAGATACTTAGAGGATAGTCTCATTTGCTATCCTTTCTTTGTTCTTCTCTTTGTAGCCCTTCTTCTTCGCACTTCTTCAATGTATGTCCATTTTCTAGTACTAAGTGAGGTCAAGTGTGGCTTATATATACACCTTTCCTCATGTCCTTTAGGCCGACATGATCACTTGTGGTTAGGTCGACTTCTTGCAGTTTCTTCCATAGTTGTAGGTTGACTTGAAGAGGATAAGTGACAAGTTCTTGGAGGATATTTTACATAGACAAGATTGACCTTTTACAAAGTGTAACATGAATTTATTATATGACAATGACTCTAACATTTTATGACTAGATGAAAAATAAATCCTAAAGACTCTCAATGGGAGTCTTGACTCAAAAATAAAATTTCTTGCTCATGAAAATCATAAAGCAAGCAATACAATAAATCTATTTTTCTTCTTTACATCACATTACATAAAATCATGATTACATGTTATTATGAAGACCGAACCTAGTTACACTTTTCAACACTCCCCTTAACTAGGGAGGTATTCATAATGGTACTTGGACTTTCTCAATCTGAAGAATTTCTCATAAGAAGAATTCAGATTGGTAACTCATTTGTATAGCATCATATCAACCAGCATTGTTACATGGTAGGGCCTTGTCTAACAGTTCCTTATCTCCACAAGATCTAAGCTCAATGTTGGCGAGACCAATGATTTATAGACACCCTCATCATTGTATCTCTTGGAACATCCTTGCCCAGGTACTCACGGTGTGTTCCATGAGGACAATTCTTATCTTGGACTCCCCAATCGTCAAAGAATATCGGTCTTCCACGACTAATATTTATGTTGGATGCTGTTATGAAACCAGCTCAAGAAAAGATAGAAAAGATAGATCAACGCCTTAGAATTCAGCCTCTTCGAGGGGGCAACCTCCTTTACATTACACAAATGAACAATTCTTGGATGATACAAATGAAAAGACCTCCTTCTATATATAGGAGTCTAAGGGGTCATAATATAATCAGAGCCGACATAACAATAATAATGTAAGGGCACAATAATAACAATAGTGGGCTTCTATGGGGCACAATAGTAACAATATGGGCACTGCATGGGTAAATCAATATAATAAGTGGGTTGTACTAATAACAATAAGGGGTTACACTAGTAGTATAGGGGCCTAACATGCCCCTCTCCTTCAAAAAGCGTTGTCCTCAACGCTTGAGTAGT
>APFE031456133.1:0-17380 GCA_000404065.3 Pinus taeda
ATTTAGGGATCACCCAAAAGTCACTTAGGGTTAGATTAAAGGAGGAAAAGGAGGAAAAGGTCGTTCATTCTTTCATGAGCATATTGAGAGAAGGAGAGCAAGAGAGCAAGGGAGATCTCTGAACAAGGAGACAGTAGCTTGGCACACATTCCAAGGCAGCAGTTGAGTATATTTGTAGAGTTGATTCAGCACATAGTGAAAGGTTGATTTTGGCACAATTTTCTAGAAATCCGTACAACTGGTTTGCACAGAAATCAAGGAGCAGTTTGCTATTTTTTGCATGCAAATCGAGGTCTGTATAGCGTATTTATTGCAGTCCGTATAACGCATTTAATGTAGGCAGTAACTCAAAATTTAAGGCTGAAAGTGGGCACGAAAATCGAGGAGTCCGTACAGCACCTGTTTGCTATAATTTCTAGTTTGCTGTAAGGCATGGGAAAAGAGATAAGTTGTAAATTTGCTTGCTGAATTTTTGCTGACCATTTCTCACTATAAAAAAGGCATTTTCAGAAATAAAGAAGAGCTATCGAACTGGTTTTCCCTAAGAGTTGTAGGGGGTTTTTCCAGGGTCACATTGACCAAAAATCACTGTGTTCAAATGTGTTAAATGACTATTTGTACTTGCTGATTTTTTTATTTCTGCATTTTCCAGCATCTTGTAAAATTTCTAGAATTTGTGTTTTCAGCAAAAAATTATTTTTTCAGTTGTTGAATGTATGGATATGGGAAAGGGCATTTAACTATATGGGAGAAATAAGGTGAAACTGAAAAGTGGGGTGGGAAATGAGAAATTTCTACACACGCAAACGATTACTCATATAGACAATAATATCATAATTGTAAAAATTAAAGCTATAATGTCACAGTAATAGAGAATCTAAATATTTGAAACAAAAGGATTGCTTGAACCCCTACTAAATGACAATGAAGATGAACATGGCGATCATAAATTCATAATAGAACAAATATATGCAAAAACAATACATTCTTTCATAAAGGCTTACAAGTACCTACATTAACAATGGGCAAGAGAAATTTTGATGCAGTAGTAGACACAAGCAGAGATGAGCATCATCTCTAATCTCTGTTGGGAAGAAGTATTCAGAAAACCACCTCTAAAACCAAGAAAGATGATAAGATCCCTATAAGGGTGGCCAATCACATTATTTCCAAGACCATAGGTAAATTTATGGCAGTAATAACACAATGTTATGAGATCACTCCTCATAAAACATTTGAAGTCCTTAGATTACCTAGAAAATCTTATTGGGCATTGCCTGGAAGATCTTGAATATATGCAACGATAAGAACCAGATGTTTTGATAAGGAAGAATTCATTTTCAAAAACAGCCAAAGAAATGTAAAATCCCACTAGATAAAAGTAATGTGGTAGTGGAAAGTGAAACAGATACCACAAATATAGATAGGCCATTAGGACCAAAACCCAAATGGAACACACTTGTATATGATGTGGAACCCAGGCCATCAGAAATTTTTGTTTTTGAACAGGGTTTTCATAATTTTCATCTTTAGCTGATTTTTTTACACTTTGCTGGAGGGTGGGCTGACCATGGCGAAGAAAATTCTAATTGGAAAATGTAAACGACTGTTAAACTACGTTTCTCTGAAGGTGAGCTTTTGTTTGGTAATATATCAGTTTGTGGAGTGACTGATAATTTGTAACACTGATAAGCCACTCATTTTGTACTGGCATCTTTATATTAATAGAATCCAAACTATTGAGTTAGTATTTTCTAATCTCCATGGCATTTGTTTTGCATAGCTTGTTTTGACGTATATTTAGTATATTGTATATGTTATTACCCCTATAAAGTTGTATACTCTCTGGATCTTCTAATTAACATTATTCTTTATATATTTATATTAAATTATATTTTATATATTATTATATATATATATTATATATAATTATAATCTAATTTTAGGTCATGACCTAACCAGACATCAAATCTGAGATTTAGGAGACCCCCTTGTTTCTGGGACAGCCCATAGATGTATCCTGATAGTGTTAACTTAGTATCCAAATATTGTAAAAAAGGAAATAAAAACAACAAATGCAAATTAGTTAATATCATATTTAGCTTGCAACTCCTTTCTATATAGTAAAAAATGGCTATTGTCAGATAAAGGTAGTGAGAAACAACTGCAAATTCAATAACATAACAGAGATTAAACTGCATGCATGCAAGATGATCTGAGAATGAGTGGTAAAGAAAAAATTACCAACACTTTCTCCAAGGTGCATAGATATCGAATTCAGTTGTGCCCTGTTCTCATAAAGGTGCTGAACAACTTGCCTCGATCTTAAAATTTCTTTCGCCAAATTCTACCGAACAAAATTTTCACTCATCAAAAAGAAAAGAAAAGCCTGTTTCTGAGTACCAGCAACCTTGCTGATGTTCTTTAGCCACAAACATGATATCATTAAATTTAGAAATTGTACTAGAGAGAAATATAACAAGAATTGTTACTCGAGGTTCAACCCAAGGCACATAAAAAATAATGGAAAGCAGTACATCAGCCAGCATTCAATGTAAATACACCTCACAAGATCAATACTAAATCTGTAGCATTGGATGCCATGTGATGTCAATAAAAATGAAGCCAGGAAAATAATTACTCATATAGACAATAAAATCATAATTGCAAAAATTAAAGCTATAATGTCATAGTAATAGAGAATCTAAAAATTTGAAACACAAGGATTCCTTGAACCCCTACTAAATGCCAATGATGATGAAAATGGTGATCATAAATTCACAATAGAAAAAATATATGCGAAAACAATACATTCTTTCATAAAGGCTTACAGGTACCTACATTAACAATGGGCAAGAGAAATTTTGATGCAGTAGTAGACACAAGCAGAGATGAGCATGATCTCTAATCTCTGTTGGGAAGAGGTATTCAGAAAACCACCTCTAAAAGCAAGAAAGATGATAAGATCTCCATAAGGGTGGCCAATCACATTATTTACAAGAGCATAGGTAAATCGATGGCAGTAAGAACACAGTGTTATGAGATCACTCCTCATAAAACATTTGAACTCCTTAGATTACCTAGAAAAGCTTATTGGGCATTGCTTGGAAGATCTTGAATATATGCAACGAGAAGAACTAGATGTTTCAATAAGGAGGAATTCATTTTCAAAAACAGCCAAAGAAATGTAAAATCGCACTAGATAAAAGTAATGTGGTAGTGGAAAGTTAAACAGATACCACAAATATATACATTCCATTAGGACGAAAACCCAAATGGAACACTTGTATATGATGTGGAACCCAGGCCATCAGGAATTTTTGTTTTCTGAACAGGGTTCATAATTTCCATCTTTAGCTGGATTTTTTTACACTTTGCTGGAGGGTGGGCTGACCACGGTGAAGAAATTTCTAATTAGAAAATGTAAACTGCTGTTAAATTACCCTGTTCTGAAGGTGAACATCTGTTTGATAATATATCAGTTTGTGGAGTGACAGATAATTTGTAACGCTGACAAGCCACTCATTTTGTACACACTGAAACTTAACAAGACTAAGGTTACAATCTTCAATACCAAAAATAGATTATGACAGTGAACCCTAACAAGACTAAGGTTACGATCTTCAATACCAAATATAGACTTATCATTATAAACATTAACAAGACTAAGGTTATGATCTTCAGTACTTCTAAGAACAATCATACTTCCATTTCATATCTACAAGGGATGAAGTAGAGAATCGAGATCGCTACAGCATATACCTATGTGGGGTTCCAATTCACTGGCAAGGAAGAAGGCCTCAAAGAGATATAAGCCTTGACCTAAGTGATAGAAACTGAAGGGACAAAAAAGCTAAAATTAAAGGGGCCAACTCTTGCTCAATACAAGCATTCTGTGAAAATGGTATATGGATTCCTTAAACCCCTACTAAATGCCAATGAATATGAACATGGTGATCATAAATTCACAATAGAACAAATATATGAAAAAACAATTCATTCTTTAATAAAGCCTTACAGGTACCTACATTAACAATGGGCAAGAGAAATTTTGATGCAGTAGTAGACACAAGCAGAGATGAGAATCATCTCTAATCTCTGTTGGGAAGAGGTATTCATAAAAACAACTCTAAAAGCAAGAAAGATGATAAGATCCCTATAAGGGTGGCCAATCACATTATTTGCAAGACCATAGGTAAGTTGATGGCAACAATGTTATGATATCACTGCTTATAAAACATCTGAAGTCCTTATATTACCTAGAAAAGCTTATTGGGCATTGCTTGGAAGATCTTGAGTATATGCAACGAGAAGAACCAGATGTTTCGATAAGGAAGAATTCATTTTCAAAAACAACCAAAGAAATGTAAAATCCCACTAGATAAAAGTAATGTGGTAGTGGAAAGTGAAACAGATACCACAAATATAGACAGGCCATCAAGACCAAAACCCAAATGGAACACAGTTGTATATGATGTGGAAGCCAGACCATCAGGAATTTTTGTTTTCTGAACAGGGTTTTCACAATTTTCATCTTTAGCTGGATTTTTTTACACTTTGCTGGAGGATGGGCTGACCACGGTGAAGAAATTTCTAATTGGAAAATGTAAACTATTGTTAAATTACGTTGTTCTAAAGGTGAACATCTGTTTGATAATATATCAGTTTGTGGAGTGACTGATAATTTGTAACACTGATAAGCCACTCATTTTGTACTTGCATCTTTATATTAACATAATCAAAACTATTGAGTTAGTATTTTCTAATATCCATGGCATTTGTTTTTCATAGCTTTTTTTTACATATATTTAATATGTTGTATATGTCATTACCCCTATCAAGTTGTATATTCTCTGGATCTTCTAAAATTGATATATTATCTCTCTCTCTCTCTCTCTCTCTCTCTCTCTCTCTAATTTTAGGTCATGACTTAACCAGACATCAAATCTGAGATTTACGAGACCCCCTTGTTATGGGACAACCCATAGATGTATCCTAGTCTTTTTTCCAACTTCTAATACCTGAATATCACAACTCTTTGTTAGTATCTGTCCTCGAACAAAATTTCCAGGTAAGGTTTTCTTGGGAGTTAGGAGAATCCACCAACAACCAAGCATAAGTGATGACATTTTAATATATTATCAAGGACTAGAAAATATCTAAACAAGGGGAATCATAAATTAATTGTAATTGGAGACTCCTCAATCATAATTAGGAAGAGATGTGAAACCCAAGTTAATCCAGATTGTTAACAGGAGGTTAAGGGATCTCAAACAGTTTTATGTTTATAGAATAATATCAGGTTTTGAGGGCCTGCGATAGCCTGAATAATACCATAGAAAAGGAGATTGTGAAAATAAGTGTTGGAATTTTGAGTATAAATGGTGGGGGTTCCTATCAAACTCTTACCTCCCATGATATTAAGTTCTACAAACCATAGGATATCAATGCTAATGAGATTATGGAAAAATGGTGTGTCACTTTTGAGTTCATCAAATGGGCTGTCAATTTAGCCAGGCCTTATCTTTCATTCCTACGTGTGTGGGGGAGGAACGAATAACTAAATGAAATGATGGCTCTAAGCAGTGAAGGTGGGATTTTCTATTTACTTATGTTTGATATCTGTAGGCACTAAAGGAATGACAACTTGGTTTGATTTTTAGCTTTAATATTACTTTCCTCAGCTCAGTAGTCTGGTAAGGTCCAGTGGTTTGGATTTAACCCATCTTTCCAAGTGAACTGGGCCTCCAATATTGGATTCGACCTCAGTGATATGACCTCATTTGATCCATCAATGGTATGCCTAGAAGTCACCGAGTACTTTCATTGGCATTGGGAATTGGTTCAACATGAAGGTTATAAAATCAATGGAGGTCATAGGCATTATCTATTATGAAATTCTAGACTTGCTTCAAGATCAGAGGAGAACACGCCGTATTAAGGATATAGAAGTGGAATTTTCTCACTACAGTAGCAAGATGACAAGCCCTATTGAATTTCAGTGATACAAGAACACTAACTTATCAAAATTCGTGGCTCATCAAGACAAGAAAATAGAGAAATCAAGTATAATTCAATATGATTGATGAATTTGTTTTGGGTCTTGCTAGGAGCTCACATCCTCTCACTTCTCTTCCAAAGGTTCTATCGATTCTGTTAGAGTATCAGTTAAAGGTAAAGAAATAGTCCAGCAAGTAAAAGGAGATATTGCAAATGATAATGTAGCCCTATCGTTCAACTTTTAGGCAGACTATGCCCTTAGTGAGCATGTTTTATTCTAAATCCAAGTCTTACTACACATTGTAAGGAAGTTGTTACCAACTCCGTTTATCAGGATTTATAGTATAAGGCTTTATATTTATGTTGCCATAAATGTAATAACTTTTGAGATGGTAGGCATTCATTTTGACATTTCGGGTCATTTTGAAAACCCTAATATCAGACATAAAAAATTTTGTTTATATTAATTCACCTTACAGTGTGACTACAACCTCCTTTTAATGAAAATGACAACAATTTTAGTTAACCAAAAAAAAAGTGTATTGATTCTTAGGATACCAACTTAACGATTTCACAACACTTGAAAATAAAGAAGAAATGTATGGAAACTAGAGCACTAATCACTGACTTGTAGTAGCAATTCCAGGCATGCATTTTCACTTTACATGATAAGCTAGATAAAATAGAAAAATTGAGCAAGGCACACAAATGTATTAATGCTCATCATGATATAAAAAATAATTTGAGACTTCGAGAAATGTTGAGCATACCATGTATTTAAATATTAAAAAGAGTTCATTCTTCTCCTTAATAGCCTCCTTCAACTTGATATCATTGAGATGATTCAACTTCCAGAGAGACTACTAAAAAAAATCAACCCTGTCATGAATACCATTTCCATTTATTTTCAAAATAGACAAATCAACAAAAGATTTAAAATCTATGGTTAACATGTTATTCAATTTCTTTATTTAACAATTTTCATGTTTCATATGTTGACCTCCCATAGATTCATACTCTCTTCTGAGATCTAATATTTCCTCTTCATTTTGTTTCATAGCTACCTGTGAAAAACATATAATAGAGCATAATGCCCTAAACTTAATTATTTTGTGTTGTTAAGGAAAGGATACTAGGTATCCAAACAATAAAACGCATATAACAAAATTCATGATAAATTTAAAATGAATTTCAACTCTCCTCCTTAGAGGAGAACTAAAATGGGTGAGATAAAGAGGGATTCTAAACATCAATTAAATGTAAGAACTAATTCAAGCATGCAGTGCTAAAATCTTAGTGTATCCAATAGAAAATAATATCGTTGACCCACAAATCCCTTAATTACATGCCCAACTCGTGGTCCTAAATTCTAATTCAAATGTATAAACGAATAAATTATGACAACAAACTGAGATGATTGTATGATACTAAGAATAAAATAGTGGCAAGGTATAGGACTTGAGATTCTGTAGTGTGTACATACTACCCATTCCAAAAAAACATAAAGAAGAACTTAGTAATAGTCAACATACATGCAACCAAGAAAGAAAATAAACCAGATCAGTTTTACTAAAATTGATCTCATAGAAGAGATACAACACAACTAACACCCACTGCAAATATCATCCGTACTAGTGAAGGTCCCCAGAGCAAATATCACAAAAAAGGAAGCCTCTATATTAATTCATTAAGATTTATAATCCTATTTATTGTAGGTATAAGAAATTAGCTGTCATGGTTTAATCTAGACATCTTATTATAAGGAAAAGAGGACTTTAAATTTAAGAAGCCTAAATCTCCTTTTAATTGTCTAACAACGAGAAATCCTTTTATTGACATAAGCCCATACTTCTTACTCTTGGGTGAAATTTTTACCCACTAAACCTGACCAAGATAGTGGAAACCATCTAGTGTGAAAGAGAAACAGAGAGATGTTCATAAATGACCAAAACAATTCATTGGCCCATTGGGAATCAAAAGTACAACCAGTCATAGTGGAAATGAAGGAGTTCCAAAGGCACCTCCTAGAAGCAAAGTGATATGGGATGAATAAGGAGAAAAGAAATGACCAACACCTCACCATGAAAAAATTGCAATAAAATCATGATAAATCCTCTGAAAGTCACACTAGGCTGGTCTAGTCTTGGACCACGACTTGAGAACATGAAAATGGGATCTGGAACCTTATTGACATAGATGAATACCTGGAGGCCTGGCGAGAAAGCCACTTTTTTTATCCTGGAGAAACTATGTACTGTAGCTAAAAAAGAAATACCATGGCAACTGGCAACTTGGTTACTTTCAGGTGACTATTTGAGTTTTGACTCTAAAATCAGCGAGGATGCTACTTCACAACCTTACACTTGGACTCAAACAACTACTTATAGTTCAACTTCATATATATTCCCCACACCCAGCAATTCACATTAACAACAAGTCACTACTTTGCACCGATAAAAGTGGAATAGGAAAGAATCTAATAACATAAATAATAAAAAAAACTAACACAGTTTATAGGTGAACATATTGAACATAGTGAACATTTAATTCTTAAATTGAAAGGAAATAATAAGCCATACTATCTCATGTGTCTATTGATTCAAAGCCTTCTTTACACTTCCGTGAGTGCCATCCCCAAACTCTTTTATGAACTTGTAACTGCCAAACATAAAAAGGTATGTCAATAATAGTCTTAAACAAAGATGATAGAGAACACCAAGATGATAAAGTCTTGGAAAAATATAAACTATTAACTAAAATAGGAGTTCAACAAGCTGGCAAAATGCTTCTTGAAAATTGACAATCAACATTTTGCAGATAATTATTTAAACCCGTGACATGATACCATCCAGTGAGATGAAAGGAAACATAACCATAAAACTCCATCTAGTAAAACAAGAACAATAGTAACTCTGGAGTTCTAGAAGGAAAGAATAAATCAACATCATTGAGTGTAGCGTTTATAAGCTACAAGACCTTGACATTCATCCACTAAAAGCCATTTTATCTCACAACTTTTTCACTACAATTTCCAATGCAACCACACAAAATTTAGCCCATACAAGCGAAATTTAAGAAAAACAATCCGCACTGTGGATGTTGAGATTCCCGCTAAGGAAAAAGGGGGACCACGATGCTTGGAATTGGAGAGATAGACCTCTTGTCTAGAGGCTGGGAAAACACGTGATTTCTAAACTACAAATAAACCATAACCCTGCCGTGAGGACAAAGGGGGACCCCGATGCCTAGAATTGGAGAGATAGATCTCTTGTCCAGAGGTTGGGAAAACATGTAAGTTCTAAACTACAAATAAACCCTAACCCTGCCGTGAGCTGAGAGAATGGAATATTAGAGGCAAGCAAGAACAATGAGTTCACACCGCACACTATTTTTTAATTTCTGTTGTAGACGCTAAAATTCTTTGTTGAACCCCTGATGAAAATCTGTGCGTATTTACGCCAATTGTATGCCTATATAAACTTCTGGTAGGAAGCACACAGCTACGCAGCCCTCATGCAGGGAAGAAAGACACGTTTTGTGTGGCCCTTGTCATTTCAGTCATTGTTAAGAGTCTCATCGCCAAGAGGCCTAGCCTTTCATAGCCCATAGCCAGATCCAACGACGGAAAACATCCCAATCGTCTAACACAGAATCAATGGCTTAGGGTCGCACAGGCCACATTTTAGGGATGTCTTTCTCAGAGGGAATGCCTTACGACATAACTAAAATAAAAAGAGACTTTTTAAGGAAAAAAAGGTATTTTATGTTAAAAAAAATATAATACACTTAGTGTAGTAGTGGCCTATGTGTACAGTGCTAATATCATCTTCTCAATTTGAGTGCCAAACCATCTCGAGTTTAGAAAATCAACTAATGGAGAATGCATATTGCACAGAAATAGAGATGATGAATGAATATGATAAATGGGATTATCTTTTTCGTTGTTTGGCATTAGTATATGACAGTAATGACAGACCACTAAAAGCCACAATGTGATAACAATAATAAAATGAATATTTGCCATATCCCCAGACTATTGTAAATATTTTATTTACCTCAGTTCAAAAAAAAGAAACAAACTAAAGGCTGATGATTATTACCTATTGCATAAATTAATATTTTTTTCAGTAAATGAAAATGAGAAATGATTTTCTAGTAATAGGGATATCAACTAACTTCTGAGGAGAGAAGTTAATATATTTTTAAGAAAATGTTGCGAAACCATAACCATCCTTCTCCCTAAATGTGGAATGGTTTCCAGGAAAAAGGAGGGGGAGAGGGAAAAAGATTGTGCTGTAGAGGACAGGCAGTAGGAAAAAGGGAGAGGGCTTACCACGTCTCGTGATGATCAAATGGTAAGGACGCAGAGCGCGTGCAACTAGCAAAGACTGTAGTCTTTTAGCAAGCTAGGGAGAGATTGGTCTCAAAAGACAATCTCATGGTCTAGTGGATGATTAGCTACAGAGAGCAGAGGTGATCTTATCTCAGAAAAGAAGAAAGAAAGTACACTTATAGGAAGCGACACAGGTATGAGGCACTGACTTGAAACTAGAAAATGTTTAATTTATGTGGGTTGTAGTTCTTCTTAGAATTTATATAAGAGTACCCAGAAAAAATAAAAATTGTGAGGTCAGGTAGTTTTCTTTATAAAAAAATTTCCAGGTAGTAGTAGCAGTGAGCTACCAATAAGAGGCTTGAACTCAGTGAGAGAACTTTACAGTTAACCGTATCTGTTAGACAATTTTTCCTCAAGTTGGAAACTAAAACATGTATGGTAAATCCGATGTTAATACAATTGGTAAGGGTTGCTAGAGTGAAGTTATCGTGACATACCATACAAAATTTAATAACGAGATTCATGCATTAGAGGATGAAAGAAAAATGAAACGCTTATGAAGACATTGAAAATTAGGCTAAATGCTCTAGGGAATTTTAATAAACAAATTGAGGAATACTATGTGATGCATAGACAAACCCGAGTATATGAAGTGTACAAAGCTGGTCAAATTCCAATGAAAATCTTTAGTTGGCTTGCAACGTTTGGACTGAGATTTAAAATATACTATATATATACTATATATATAAGTAGAAAAATGCCATCTTTTGCCTTACCGTGAGCATGCAACAACCATGAAATATCACCATTCGAATGCAGAGATTAATGCAAGTTTTTAAGGTGCTGCAAGAATGTTTCCCGTGTATTAAGGTATGGCCAGACATAGCATGGGCGCGTGAGGAGGTCTACTCTCCGAGTACACTCTAAACGGTGGAAGAACCCGAAAAACAAAACTGGGTATTGAGCATGAATGGGTAATTAGATTAGGTAGGGTCGCTACCCTTCAATGTTTAACACTTCCACAAATAAACAAAGATAAGAACCTAGTAGCATGCAAAGGCTAATGGGAATGAAATTTAAGACTGTGGTTGGGGACCAGGGTTTAGACCCTCTCAAATGAAACATGCATATGGAACAAAACCAACCCAAAGTCAAGTACATAAATCACCATAAAATTGTACAATTATCTGTAAACTAAACCAAAATGCTTTTCATCATTAAACGTTGGCATGACCATGAATTATGGAGATGAAGCTACATCTTCTGTACAGACAAGCCGTGGTGCGACAATTCCTTTAAACAAGTATATAAGAAGGAGACCATTTGTCTATAAAATCAATAGTCCTTCATAGTAATTTACAGTCCAGCGGATAAGAGTATAAACATGTCGTCAGCAAAATGTGCACAGTTATGCATTAAAGTTTATACAATCACAATGTCCGAGCAATGAAACTGTAGTGGATGCCAAAACTCTAGTAACTAAATTATATAAGTAATTTTAATGGAAACTTGGAGCCTGGAGGAGATGTAAACACCATATAATCTATTTTTTATCAAAATAAGAAAGAAACCGTAAGGGTTACCCTCCTTTAGCCATCAGAAAACCTCTGACACAATTAGACAAGGCCACGGCCGGAAGGCTTTCCCATACCTTGAACCCTGGACAGGATGAACATGGGATTTCCCTTAGTCGATTCTAGCCCATCGTATGAGGGACAGGCACCCAACCTATATGAGAGCAACCCATACAAAACAAAGTTAGACAACTGTGGAAGGAATGCGAGTTCCAGTAGAAATTCAAGGAAATTGTCCTCGCTCTTTGTCAAAAAAACTTACCCACTAAAGGAAATTCCAACCAATGTATGACAACTCTCGTCTCGGTGCTATAGAATGTCCTTCAATATCAACCAACCTGCAGTTTGTATGAGTCCTGTGCAAAATAAGAAATATTTCAATAAATCGAAGGAGCACATAACCAAATGAGAGCAGAACAAAACGAGGCATTGTAACACTAGATAACCTGGAGGGTTTGGTGACAAATCTACCAGCATTCGAGCAAGGTCTATAGGTTTGGCCCTCTGGAATTGAATGCATGGGCTGAACCAAAGTAGGCCCTCGGTGAGCTACCGAGCCAAATGAGCCCCGTCACCCAAAGCAATTGATAGATTAGGTTGAAAGCTGCAAAATGGATGCCACCATTGGATGGCAGGGGAAGATCTCCACTGTAGATTAGGCAAGGAATACCATGCAAATTGGGAGATTGGATAGCCCACCAGCCTAGTACAAAACGGAGCTGGGTAGAAATTAATTACATGCAAAAGCAGATAAGGAAGCCATGTGATGGCGAGAGGAGAAGGGGAAAGTTACCTCATGTCTGGATGTCGCGTGGACAACATGTGTGATACCCATCAAAGGTTTCAATAAAAATCTAAACTAGTACATCAGCACATAAATTCAAATCCAATGTCGCATGTTAAAGTGGTAACCTTTTGGTATCACTAGGTGATTAATCATAGGTGTACGGGACTATAACCCAACGGTTACGTTAATACCTTACATAAAAAATTACTTAGTTATGGAGGTATAGCAAGTGGTATCAGAGACAAGTTACAAAAATTGTGGCCTCTGGGAATTGAAAACTATCAAACAGACTTTGTACATACAATTTATTTCATTTGTATTGAGTAATTAAAGAAAGAGATAATGTGTTGACCTTTCCAATACCAATTTGGCAATTTCGGAGACAGTAAAAGAGTTGAAAAATGAAATGGCCCGATTACGGGAAGATAATGTAAGGTTAACTATGGAGAAGGATAGGATCATAAAAGCCTATCTGATAGACAGAATCAACAGCCACCGAATCCTAGTGCTGAGCAACAAAGAATGTCTAAAGAACAAAATCACCACACAGAACACGAAGAGTCAAAAGGAAGGGAGGAGGAATTTTCTAATAATGCTTCCGAAGAACAGACATCCAAAAGGAAATGGATATAGTTGCAAGTGGAGTTCTGTAAAATCAATCCACCACACTTTGACGAAGAATAGGAGGAAGCATCTGAGGCCTGGTTGATTAATATGAACAAATACTTCCAGCTATATGAATACGATCACAACATCAAGGCACAGTTGACCATTTTCCAATTACAGGGAAAGGCCACCTTGTGGTGGGAAGAGGTTAAGATGGTAAGAGGAGTAAGTGAACAGAATATCACTTGGGATAAATTTCAAAGGTACTTTAAGGAAAGGTACCTGACCGAGCGCTTCTATGATGAGAAGCCAAGGGAATTTCATGACCTGCATTTGGGGTAACAAACTATGGACGAATTTATCACTTGTTTTACTTCTTTGCTCTGTTATGTGCCCTATATTCGAGAATAAAAAGCTAAAGTACAGAGGTTTGTCAGTAGTTTACCCTTGAATATGAGGGAAAGAATCGATTTTGACAACCCAAAGACAATGGAAGAGGCTATACGCAAAGCCCGAATTTGCTACGAGCAGTGTAACCAGAAGGGAGAAACCCTGGGTAAGGGATGGGTCAATAAGAAAAGTAGCAAGCTAGCTGGAAGTACTAAAGGTAATCATAGTGGTGGTAACAAAGGATTCGTCAAGGGGAAAATCAACAAAAACTCACAGAAGAATTCACTCTGATTGAAGCCCCCCATTGAGTCCAGATCAATGATCAAGCGGGGAAAATAGACAACGAAGGGACAACAAGGCCTCTAGTGCAATGTTGGGGCTATGGTGGACCCCATTATGTGAAAAACTATGCATAGCGAAAAGGAGCCAAACAGGTTTCCTAGGTCTACAAAGCCTCTGCATTTGGCGATGTAGGACGAAGTCTGCCAAACATTAATGCCGCGTTGGAAGATCTCCAGGCGGACTACCAGCCGACCATGGTGGAATTTGAAGGTAAACTCTTAGACCTTGTTGTAACTGTTTTAATTGATCCTTGAGCTACGTCAAGTTATATTAGTCCTAGGGTCGTGGAACGTTGCAAATTGCAACCTATTAAATTTAAGGACCCTTGCCTAGTATAGTTGGCAACAGGGGCAAAGAGACGAGTACTTGCCAAGGTCAAAAACTACCCTTTAAAGATAGTAGGATAGCCAGTGATGGTAGATTTTAATGTGCTTCCCCTTGGTTCGAATGATGTGCTAATTGGAATGGACTAGTTAGAAAAACATTGGTCCATAATTAATTCTAAAACTAAGACTATCTCTTATAAGGATGAACTGGGAACAAAACAAGAGATGCAGGGAATTAAGTGATCAGTGCATATTAGGCCCATAACTGCACACAGTTAGCGAAATGCATTAGGAAAGGATGTCAGATTTATGCCATCCAAGTGGTTATGCCAACTCAAAAGATAAAACAGCCACATTGGAGAACATTCCTTTGATACAAGAATTCGCTGATGTGTTTCTGGAAGAGATTCCTGGACTCCCACCCAAAAGAGACATAGACTTTACCATTGAATTGGTGCCAGGAGCAACCCGAGTCTCCCGAGCACCCTACAGAATGAGCGTACCAGAATTGACAGAGCTAAAAACGAAATTGCAGGAGCTGTTGGACAAGAAGTACATTCGCCCCACTGTGTCCCCTTGGGGAGCCTCGGTATTGTTTGTTAAGAAAAAGGATGGGACCCTCCGCATGTGTATGGACTACCATCAATTAAACAAATTAACAATAAAAAACAAGTACCCTCTACCCCGTATTGATGAACTATTCTACTAGGTGAAAGGAGCAACAGTTTTCTCAATGATTGATTTGCGATCACGGTATCACCAAATCTAAATAAAAGAGGAAGAAAGAGCTAAGACAACGTTTAGAACTCGGTATGGCCACAATGAGTTTGTGGTGTTACCCTTCGGGTTGACCAACACCCCGCCACCTTTATGTGTCTCATGAATAGTGTATTTCATTAGTTACGTTAATACCTTAAATAAATAAAAAAATTACTTAGCTATAGAAATTTGACAATAGTAAATAAAAATGTAAATGTAATGAAAATGTTTTATTTCAGATTTTATATAATATATTAAGATTATATCTTCAATAACTACATGAGGAGTAAATATATTGCCATGTTAAAAAATAAAATAAAAAAAATCAATTAGATAATTAAAATCACTTAACTTATAATATAAACATAAATAGATTAATAAAGATAAAAAGTAAAAATCTAAAATCTTTATTTCGATAATAAATATATTTCTTTTTGACAATATATTAATTATGCTAATTTACCCAAATTAACTTATACTTTCTCCCTTAATTTGAATAAATAATTACCCAAGATTTAACTTATTACTTCTCCCTAATTTAATTTCAAATGGATTTCTTTACTATTATTTTTTATAATATTTTAAAATTTATTTAATATCAGAATTATCAATTCTAGTAGAAATCCTATAATTTTTTAATAATATTTCTAAATTATTTATATAGTACTCAGGCACGAGGATCAGGAGGAGGAGTTGTCTTGAAAGTTATGGAAATTCTGGTTATATTTAGAGAAAATCCGACAAGGATTTTTGTAAATCCAAGTTATAGTTGTTAAACTTCAAAATTTTAGGTGTCTTAGACTTTTTTTTGATGGTGTTGAATCCATTTCAATCATCAAAAACACTATTCAAACATTCCCTCTACAAGATTTTTTGAAATTTTTTTGACTAGATTCAAGCCACTTTTAACAGTCCCAATTCCTCCGCTAGTTAGACGAATCCCATTCGATTTACTTAAGAGCGGAGCGTTACAGGTATAGGAATTTGTGAGCAGATGAGCGGTAAACAACTGGCAGTGTTGTACAACAGATTGAAACATTTGATTACAGTGGAAATCCTAAAATTTTTTAATAATATTTCTAACCTATTTATATGGTCCTGCCGTACCCGTTCGATTTAGTAAAGAGCGGAGCGTTACATGTATATGACTTTATAAACAACTTGCAGTGTTGTACAACGAATTGTTTCAATCCATGTAGGTCAGAACAATTGTTTCAAACCGTGTATCTCTTCAGTTGTTGCCGAAAATAAAACATAAAAATTACTAAATTTAATTGATAAATAAATAAATACTAAATAATAAATAAATACTATAGAAATATTATACTTGTAAGAATTTACAGGGTAAGTTCCTCAGACAGAACACCAGAAGGACACCGCTCACAAACAGATCACAGATCAATACACCAGTATTTTGACGTGGTTAAAACCCTCAGAGAGGGAAACAGTCCACGGCCCGCGCCAACGTGGCTACTACAGGCAATTTATTAATAAAAGAATGAAAATTTACATAAGCTTCTCTCATGCACGGTTAACCTACAAATGACCCTCCATGCGCTTTAAATAGAATTCATGGACCAATCGGGTGTCAAGCCACGGATCAAGTGTCGGTAATACCGAGGAGAGAACGAACCGTCGGATCACTACATATCGTGACCGTCAGATTGTAAGTTACAAAATGTACAACGGTAAAGAAACACACTTTACCTAACTCTATACCTAACTCTATACTAGACCAAGTTGAACTTAACTATCTCCTATGTGTCGGAATATCCTAACATCCCCCCTTAAGAACAACTTGGGATAGGATTGAAGGATTTACAAATATGACACAATAGGAGAAGGAAGGAGGCACTAGAGCCTATCCCCCCTTAGTGACAACTTCCTGAACTCCAAGCATATATCGAAGTTTAGTGAACTTCTCCTCTGTGAGAGCCTTTGTGAATATGTCTGCAACCTGATCATCTGTTGAACAATATTGCACTTCAAGAACATGGTCATGAATGAGCTTTCTGATGAAGTGCATGTGAAGTTCAATGTGTTTGCTGCGCTGATGCTGAACTGGATCTTTGCAAAGCTGAATGGCACTTTGATTATCACACCAAAGTGTAGTCGGATGCGGCTGCTCAAAGCCCAATTCTGATAGGATCTGACGAAGCCACAAGGCTTCCTTACTAGCTTCCACGGCACCACGATACTCTGCTTCTGCTGACGAAAGAGAAATGGCAGCCTGTTTCTTACAAGCCCATGTAATAGGTCC
>APFE031456133.1:21917-40190 GCA_000404065.3 Pinus taeda
CTCAAATAGCTCTGATCCCATGTAGGAATTTACAGGGTAAGTTCCTCAGAAAGAACACCAGAAGGACACCGCTCACAAACAGATCACAGATCAATACACCAGTATTTTGACGTGGTTAAAACCCTCAGAGAGGGAAACAGTCCACGGCCTGCGCCAACGTGGCTACTACAGGCAATTTATTAATAAAAGAATGAAAATTTACATAAGCTTCTCTCATGCACGGCTAACCTACAAATGACCCGCGCTTTAAATAGAACTCATGGACCAATCGGGTGTCAAGCCACGGATCAAGTGTCGGTAATACCGAGGAGAGAGTGAACCGTCAGATTGTAAGTTACAAAATGTACAACGGTAAAGAAACACACTTTACCTAACTCTATACCTAACTCTATACTAGACCAAGTTGAACTTAACTATTCCTATGTGTCGGAATATCCTAACAATACTTACTGTTATGTTTTTTATTCTAAACTTTTTTTACTTAATATAATATCATTATATTTCAAGTTTAATATTAAAATTAAGTAGTAAAGTTATTAAATTTTAACATTATATTTGTATGCCCTGCATAATATTCTAGGATTCTACTACAATTTTAAAATTAAGATTAAACTGGAAATATCAATTTTATAATAATTCATAAAATTTATCATTATAACATAAATCAAATACATTAATAAATTATTCAAATAAATGGAATGAATGGAAAGTGAGGTTCAACGCATGATCTGTGTGTACAATTCGCATGGCTCAAGCCACTACGTAGCTATCATCCTACGCGTCTCCAATCCACTGCCAATCGTTGCTGCTAAAACATGAGGAAGGTGAGTATATAAGATAAATGAGTATCAGTGACACTAAATAAATGAAAAAATATCTATATATTTATGAATACAAAAAAAATAAAAAAATGAAAAAGTTAATTTATCTTATTTTTTATAATAAACATAATATTTTAAGGTTATATTGGAATTTTAAAATTAAGGTTAAATTAATAACCAAATTTATTATATTTTATAATAATTTTACTGTCGTTTCTAAATCAATTGTTTGGGTACAGAAGGGAACCCATCGGCATTAGCTCAGTCGCTGCTCAGATTGCAGTCCTCCCTCTACGCCGGATAATGGCAGCAAACATAAACAACAAAAAGTTCTTTGCAGGCAGCAAATGGGAGTTCTCGCTGAATCCGGGGCCATTTTATACAAAGGAGCATGTTCTAATCACAATCTTTACCAGTGCAGGGTCAGCAGGTCCATATGCAATTTACATTGTCGATATTGTCAAAATTTTCTAGAAGAACAAGCTGACCTTTTTCGTTTCTTTACTCGTTGTCATGACAACCCATGTTAGGTTTTGACCATATCTGCTCGAATTTTCTTGCGAGGTTCGTTTAATTCCCTGATGCTTGTTGTCTGCAATATTTCTTACTATTTTAGATGTGCAGATGTTGGGGTATGGATGGGCAGGGGCCTTCTGAAAATATATAGTGGAACGTCCTACCATGTGGTGGCCTTCGAACCTTGTTCAGGTTTCGTTGTTCAGGCAAGGACTCTCATTTTGAGATGTTTGATGAATATAAGCATTCATTAACGTACGAACGAAAAGCGTTATTTTGTTTCAATCTTTTGATTGCAGATCTCTTCAAGAGAAGGAGGAGAGGCCCAAAGAAGGCGTTACGCGAAACCAGCTTTTCAAAATGGCACTTTCATGTAGTTTTTCCTATTATGTAATCCCTGGTTATTTGTTTCCCATGGTGACAATTCCTGTCATGGATCTGCTGGGCCTTTCTACACTTTGTTCTTGCACAACAATTGGGTTCAGGACTACATGGCCTCGGTGCCATAGCAATAGAGTGGTCCACCCTTTCTTCTTACCTAGGAAGCTCTCTTGCTAGTCCCTGGTTTTCCATAGCCAACACGGCAGTCGGATTTGTGCTTGTGATGCTGTTAACATACTAGCTCAACTAGTATCATGGCAAAAATTTCCCAACCTTTTCCGCAACCCTGTTTAACTCCACTGGCCAATCTTACAACATCGCCAGAATCGTTGATTCAAACTTCCATCTCGACCATGAGGCTTATGAGAAGAATGGACGAATACATCTAACCACATTCTTAGCTTTTACGTATGGCCTTGCGTTCGCTGCATTATGTGCCACATGTTGGAATTTAATTCTAACTGCATCACATAAATGCTGAACAAATATTTGATCTTCAGCAATTAATTTCAGATTATTCGGAAGCCGCAAAAGTCCACTGATATTTTGCACTTTAAATATGCATTAAATTTAGAAATTAAATCCCCTGCACACAGCCGTCTTATTTTTCCTGAAAAGGCATCACCGCCTTCTGCAATAAATACAAAGATAAATATCAGCAGATATTGTACTTATTTTATTGTTTAATCGGATTTTTATTTTCCTATAAATGTAACGCACAGTAGTTCTGTTTTCAAGTGAAAGAAGGTGTAAGCAGACAAGAACAACAGTTATGTTTTCTGTGTGAGTATAAGAAATTTTAGAACAGCAGTTTTGTTTCTGAGAGAAGGTTAGAATAACAAGAGTGTGTCTCTTCTGTAAATGCATAGCAGTGCTGAACCTGCGATTTTCTGAGATAGAAAATCAATTTCTGGAACTGAAGTGTTCCTCTTGTAACAGCTAAGTTTACTGTATCAGTTTTATTTACTGTTTATGAATACAAGTTTACTGTTTTGCTGATTTTCAGTTGCTGTTACACCAAATGTCAAAAACACTTTCATTTCACTCTGTAAGTCTATTAGTGATTTGACGCCAACTTGATTTAGTTGCTGTTACACCAAGTGTCAATTGTCTCACTGTAAGTTTATAAGTGATTTTGATGCCCAACTTCTTAAAGTGACTTAGCGTCAAAATCCTGTTGCTGCAACACAGTTTCCTGTTGCCGCAACACAGTTTCGAGTAAGCAATTTTTTTGTTTTTCTGTGTTATCAAAAACAGAGTGTTTTTCCTATTGCTGCAACATGAGAATCCTGTTGCTGCAACACCAAGTCCAGAAAACGAAATTATCAGTTTTTGTGCAGAAACAGAGCATTTTTGTGTTGTTTGTTTGTTAAGGAGTTTAGCAGAAAATTCCACCATTGTATCAGAGTGTTGTTCTATGGTCTTTTGTGTTTGAAATCACCATAAAATTTCAACATGGTATCAGAGCAAGTCTAGGCACTCAGTGAGTCAAAAACAGAGTTTGTTTTTCACTGTAGGAGCTATAAGAAGTTTGAAGAGCAGATTTTTTCCAGCAAAGAAAGTTTTTTGCTTGTTTTTAATTTTACAGTTAGTATCTCTTCTTTTCTTAGACATAGTAAAGATCGCAGATGCTGGAACAGGTTTGAGAAATTCCCAACTGCCACAGTTCAATGGGAAAAATCACAGTGATTGGTCCATAAAAATGAAAGCATTGTTTGCTTCTCAAGGAATATGGGAGTTGGTTGAAACTGCCTATGCTGAACCTGCAAATGCAACAGCACTGGTTGTTTTGACAGCAACAGAAAGAGACCAGCTGAAGAGTGACAAGAAGAAGGATGCCAAAACCCTCTTTTTCCTCTTCCAATCAGTACATGAAAGTGTCTTTCCATGGATTGCAGCAGCAACAAAGTCCAAAGAAACATGGGATATTCTCAAAACTACCTATCAAAGCATGGAGAAGGTGAAGACTACAAAGTTGCAGATGTTGAGGAGAGACTTTGAAACACTCAGCATGAAGGAATCTGATACAATAGATTCATTCTTCACTCAGTTATTGGGCTGATAACCCAGATTAGATCTCATGGTGAAATCCTTGAGAAAAAAGAAGGATCGTAGAGAAGACTTGAATGTTTACCCTCAAGGTTTGAAGTTGTTGTGGTAGCAATAGAAGAAACAAAAGATCTCTCACAGTTCATGGTAGATGAACTGAGTGCTTCTCTTATGTCTCATGAACACAGACTGAGTAGAGGAACGGATTCCTCTTTTGAGCAAACATTCAAGACTCAGATGTCTTTCAGCCAAAGAAAAGGTAGAGGCAGAGCAAATAACAGAGGTCGTGGAAAAAGCCAAAACAGAAGCAGATATTATCCTGCAAGCACAAGCGGAAGGAGCTGCAATCAAAACCAAGATGAAGGTTCAAGAAAACATCAAGCTCATGGACAAAGGTATGACAAATCACAAGTCCAATGTCATTATTGTAAGAAATATGGGCACTATGCCAATGAATGTAGGAAAAAACAAAATGACATGAATAGTAGGCAGAATGTTAATTTTGCAAATGAAGAAAATAAGAATCCAAAGAATGTGTTGTTAACATGTAACATTGCACAAGACAAACAAGAATATGTTTGGTTCTTAGACTCAGGTTGTAGTAATCACATGACTGGAAATATTGCAATGTTTGCCAATATGGATGAAGATGTGAAATCTGAGGTAACAACAGGGACTGATAGTAAGATAGCTGTCAAGGGTAAAGGCAGCGTCAGTATCCGAGCAAGAAATGGAGAACAGATGATTGTGCCAGAGGTATACTATGTACCTGGGCTGAAATGTAATCTTTTGAGCGTTGGGCAGCTCATTGATAAAGGTTACAACGTGTTCTTCAAAGATGATATGTGTATAATCAGAGATATACCTCCAAGTAAGAAGATCATTGCACAGGTGCAGATGACCAGCAATAGAACGTTTCCTCTCAAACTCAGGGCAGATTTGAAAGAAGGAATAACTATTGCAGCTCTAACACAAGAAGTCATTCAGGAACAAGTGAAAGATGAGAATTGGTTGTGGCACTTGAGATTTGGACATCTCAATTTCGGAGGCCTGAATTTGTTGCACAGAAAGGGAATGGTAAGAGGATTTCCATTGATTGAGAAACCGGACAGCCTTTGTGAAGGCTGCATCTTGGGCAAGCAGCACAAAGAAAGCTTTCTAGCAGTAAAGTGTATAAGGGCAAAAGCACCCTTGGAAATTGTCCACTCTGATGTGTGTGGACCGATGCAAGTAACATCACCTTGGAGGAAATAGATATGTTTTAACTTTCATTGATGATTACACCAGAAAGACATGGGTGTATATGCTGAAAGAGAAAAGTGAAGTGTTTGAGAAATTATGCCACTTCAAAACTCTTGTTGAGAAGCAGTGTGGGAATTACATCAAAGTGCTCAGAACAGATAGAGGAGGAGAATACATCTCCCAAGACTTTCGGCATTTTTGCAGAGAGAATGGCATACAAAAACAGTTCACAACAAGGTATACACCTCAGCAAAACGGTGTTGCCGAAAGAAAGAATAGGACCATTCTTGACATGGTTAGAAGTATGCTGAAGCCAAAACACTTGCCTCATGAGTATTGGGCAGAAGCTGTCACTTGCGCAGTTTACATCTTGAATAGATGCCCAACTAAAGCTGTCATGAACAGAATACCAGAAGAAGCATGGAGTGGTCAAAAGCAAACTGTCACTCACATGAGAGTATTCGGTTGTGTGGCTTATGCACATGTACGGGATCAGCTAAGGAGAAAGCTTGATAATAAGGGGGAGAAGTGTGTGTTTGTTGGCTATTGGGATGAGTCAAAAGCATACAAACTCTATAATCCATCCACTAAGAAATTGATAGTAAGCAGGGATGTACAGTTCATTGACGATGAAGCTTGGGATGGAAGCTTAGAAAAGACAGTGAATGTGAAGAAAATTATGTCTCATGAAGAAGAACAGGAAGGGACAACAGAAAATAATCCTTCCTTGGTGGTTCCTCCTCCACCACAGCAAATTCAGCAAACCACACCACAAACTGGAATTCGAACAGCCTTAAGAAGTCAACGCAGTGCTTCTCCAAGCACACCACAGGGATCTGAAATACCCTCAAGTTCGGAAGGAACTCCAAGCACACCAAGAAGACCAAGATTCAGAAATCTGAATGAGATTTATGAACAAGGAGAGGTAAGTACCAATACCGGTCTGAATTCATTATTCGCTTTGTATTGTCATATTGATGACCCAATTCATTTTGAAGATGCTGTAAATGAAGATAAATGGATTGAAGCAATGAATGAAGAAATTGGTGCAATTGAAAAGAGTAAAACATGGGAGTTAGTGGACCTCCCTGAAGGCAAAGATGCTATTGGAGTTAAGTGGGTCTATAAGACCAAAAGCAATGCTGAAGGCAAGATTGACAGGAACAAAGAAAGACTTGTTGTGAAAGGCTACAAGCAACAACAAGGCAGAGACTATGATGAAACCTTTGCACCAGTAGCAGGGATGGAAACAGTCAGAACAGTGTTGTCTATTGCAGCACAACACAAATGGAAGGCTTATCAGATGGATGTTAAATCTGCATTCTTGAATGGAGTATTAAAAGAAGAGGTTTATGTTGAACAACCTCCAGGTTATGAAGTTAATGGCCAAGAACATAAAGTTTGCAGACTGAAGAAGGCTCTTTATGGGCTGAAGCAAGCTCCAAGAGCATGGTATAGCATAATATATGCTTATCTGATTGAGAATGGATTTGATAAGTGTGATGGTGAACGCACACTCTACATAAAGGAAAATGACGAACAACAAGGCAGCTGTGACTCCAACTATAATGGGGCTGAAATTGACCAAAGAAGACAGCAACAAAGATTTTGATCCAAAATTGTACAAGAGCATAGTTGGAAGCCTTATGTACTTGACTGCAACCAGGCCAGACATTATGCACGCTGTGAGTTTAATCTCCAGATTTATGGAAAGACCGAAAGAGACTCATTGGCAGGCAGCCAAGAGGATTCTAAGGTATGTGAATGGAACAAAGGGGTTTGGTATTTTATACTCCTCTTCTGAAAGTTTCATGTTGACAGGTTACACGGACAGTGATTGGGCTGGAAGTGTTTATGATAGAAAAAGCACATCAGGATATGTGTTTCATATGGGATCAGGAGCCATCTCATGGGCTTCCAAGAAGCAACCCGTTGTGGCTTTATGAACAGCAGAGGCAGAGTATGTGGCAGCAATAGCAACAACATGCCAAACAGTGTGGCTGAGAAAAGTTCTCAGAGATTTGTGTCATGAAAAGGAAAATGGCACAACCATTTACTGTGACAATAGCTCAGCAATAGCTTTGTCTAAAAACTCTGTTTTTCATAAAAGAACAAAGCACATAGATAGCAAATTTCACTTCATATGTGAATTGGTTAACAATGGTGAGATTGTTTTGCAACACTCCAGAATAGAGGATCAGCTGGCTGACATTTTGACAAAACCATTGCCAAAGAAAGGTTTTGATCATTTCAGGAAATGCCTAGGTATGCAGCAGTTGAAATTAAGGGGGAGTGTTGGAAATTAATTCCAACTGCATCACATAAATGATCTGATCTTCAGCAATTAATTTCAGATTATCCGGAAGCCGCAAAAGTCCACTGATATTTTTCACTTTAAATGAACATTAAATGTGCAGAAATTAATTCCCCTGCAACCGACTTATTTCCACCGAGAAATACATCACCGCCTCTTCTGCAATAAATACAGAGATAAATATCAGCAGATATTTCACTTTGTTTAATGTTTAACTCAAATATTTGTTTTCATATAAATACATGAACAGAAGTCCTTTTTTTCTTAAAAGAGGCGGCATAAGCAAAAAAGAACAACAGTTCTGTTTTCTGTGTGATTGTAAGAGATTTCTGAACAGTAGTTCTGTTTTTGTACTCTGAGAGAAAAGAGAGAAGGTTAGAAGAATAAGAGTGTGTCTCTTCTGTAAATGCACATCAATGCTGAACCTGCGATTTTCTGAGTTAGAGAAAATAGATTTCTGGAACTGAAGCGTTCCTCTTGTAACAGCTAATTTTACTGTATCAGTTTTGCTTATTGTTCATGAATACAAGTTTACTGTATTGCTGATTTTCTGTTGTTGTTACACCAAGTGTCAAAAACACTTTGATTTTACTCTGTAAGTCCATTAGTGATTTGACGCCCCTTGTTTTAGTTGCTGTTACACAAAGCGTCAATTTTCTTAAAGTGACTTAGCATCAAAAACAGTTTTCTGTTTCTTCTGTGTTATAAAAAAAACAGAGTATTTTTCCTGTTGTTGCAACACCACGATCAGCGTTGCTGCAACACCGATTCCTATTGCTGCAACACCAAGTCCAGAAAACAAAATTATCAGTTTTCTGTGTAAAAACAGAGCAGTTTTGTGTTGTCTGTTCGTTAAAGAATTTAGCAGAAAATTCCATCATGATATCAGAGCATTGTTCTCTGATCTTTTGTGTTTGAAATCACCACAAAATTTCCAATAGATATGCCAGTTATCCCCACCAGATAGGCGCGTTATTCAGTGATATGCGGTTATCACTATATGATATGCTGATCATTACACTGATATCCGACATGTTTCTACCGTTTATGCGTGTATTTCAGCCGGACATACTAGTAATCGCCACGGAATATGCAGATTAATTCTCGTTATGCGAGTTCTCACATTAGTTACGTGAATTATCTTGCTTGTTTATGCGACTTATATTCTGTTACGCGAATTATCATAGGATATGCGAGTTATCAACCGATCTGCGACTTATCAGCATCCAATATGCGAATTATTAGTTTTTAAGTGGTTGTATGAGCTCTGCACAGGCTATTGTAATGGTTCTGTCCCATATGCAAATGTTTTGAGAATCCTTCCCTTCTTCTCTTTTCTTTTCTCTTTAGGCTTTTAAATTTGTTATAACGGCAACTTAATTAGCTTTTGCGCTTTTCTATGGTTAAATTAGCTTTTGCGCTTTTCTATGGTTAAATCGTTTCCCTTTCTTCCTATTGTGGTTAGAATCTTTTGTTTTTGTTTTTATGAGCTTTTTAGCTTTATTATAATCATTGTCATTCGTTCCAATTTTTTTTTCTTTTTGATGTTTTTTAATTTTTTTTTTTTAATTTTGCATTCTTAATTTTGTGCTTAGAATCTTTCTCGTTGCTTTTTTCTGAGGCTCTTTGCTTTAGTTCAACCACGAGTTCTTGATTTTCTGGTATTTTGTTTTATTGGAGGGTTGTTGTTTTGTTGATCTGTTTTTTGTTTTATTTTTTTGGTTTTATGTTTTTTATGATTTATTATTTTTATATAAATATTAAATAATTATTTGTTTAATAATATTGATTTATTTTTAATATAGAATAGGGAATATAAATTTATTATTGATAAACATTTCCATATTTGTTTTTTTATGTATTTAAAATTAATTTAATTTCAAATTTTGTGAAAAAGAAGAGAATAAATAAAATATATTTTTCAAATATATAAAAAAAAACTACAACTTACCATAAAAGTATTATTATTTTTTAACTAGCATACTAATAGGCATCCCTTTAGTTTTAATTTTTATACCAATAGGCATTTCATTATTGGAATTGGTCATGTTAATCATTTTTTTAATTAATCATTTTCAGATTATAGTTTAAATTGAAAGATACCAATATATTTTCATCATCCCCACTACATCAATGAATGGAATTGTAACGACTAACTTTCTTGTATATCTAAATAATGTGTTTAAACTTTTCTTAAAATAGATTTTTAGCAAATGATAATTAAAAATTTACTGTGCTTATGAAATTGCATTAAATCGTTTATACCTTAATAATGATTTTTAGTTTTTTTATTAAATACAATGTAGAATGATATTATATATAATATATTATATTATAATATTATATATGTAATATAGTAATATTAATATATATATAGATATAATTGTGACACAATATTTTTTTCTTATCACGTAGATTGTATTGGGTGACACAATCAACAAAGGTAATGTAAGGATTTGCATTCAAGTAATTATTATCTTTCCCATTTTCTAAATTATGAGGGTGTGACATGGACATGTGGATGACTAGATCCATGTGCATTTTGAATAGGAGCTACTATTCTCTCTTTGTGTTTCATTTATTTTTTACATGATTGCCCATTCTCTTCCACAATCTTCATCAACTCCTAAGAATAACAAAAAAATTTGGTTAAATATAAAATTTAATAAAATTTAAAGTTTGGATAGGTTAAGTTAATTAGACTGGATTTTAATATTTAAAGAAAATTTGGTTAATATATATTTTCAATCATTTTTTTACAACTTTTTTTTACCGTCTATCTTTAATTAAATTAAATATAAAAATTAAAGTTTAGACAAATTAAATTAATTAATTTAGACTATGGCAAAAAAATAAACCATATAAATGAGATCAAATTTTTAATTATTCATCAATATTTCAAAATGTCTTATAGTTTACCCAAAATGATGAACATTTGTTATTATATTTTATGGCTTGAACTTGTGAATAATTAAAGATACTATGTTTTAATTTAATTATCACACAACATTCACAATTAACATCTATCTATCTTTTTCCTTTTTTTATTAATATGTAAATATAAGTGAATGCTAATTTTTTAAAACTTTTATAGATTTTATAAATTTAGTCTAATATTTAAAATATATATTTTATACTAGTACTAATATTAATCTATTTTTAATTACAAATACAAATACTAAAACTACAATAAACTTTAGATAAAGTTTATAAAACTATTATTTTTATTATTAATAAAATAAATTTAAAATAGTCTTAGTAAAAGAAAGTTTAATATGCTTATGACCAAATGTAACAATGGTCCTATGTTCTTCCAAATGGTTCTCATTGAAGTTTGTTATGAGAATTTACCTAATGTAGACTACACCTCTTTCTGCAAAATTGTAATGCAATAGAATTTCAAAGTAGTACAAATGTTAAAGAATAGCTCAAATAGTGCAGGAATGAGTTTCAAATCTAGGTTTTGAGTTTTTGATTGAGGTAAAGTTTCCTATGTGAATTTAGGCAAAATATGCTACAACTCTTCTTGAAAAAATTTAATGTAATAGAATTGCAATGCAATCCACTTGTTAAATAATAACTAACATAGTGCATGATTGAGTTTCAAATTAAGGTTTTGAGTTTTAAATTAAGATTTAATTAAGAATAGTGGATTTAGTTTCAAATTTAGGTTTTGAGCTTTAAATTAAGATTCAATTAAAACTAACCAAGTTACATACTTATCTTATCTTTGCTGTGAGTGATTAAAGATTTTTTTATAAAAAAGTATTGGTTTCTTGAATAACCCAACAAGTAAGTACATGATAATTTTATATTAAAAAATAAAATATTCAAAAATAAATTATTAAATAATAAGTATTAACGATTCTATTATTTAAATAAAAATCAACAACTAAAACATAATTCCACCATCATATATTAAACTTAATATAATGCAATCACACTCAATAAATCTAATTAATTGGTAAATAAACATAATAAAATATGTTAGTATATATTCTAATTATAAATTAGGTATCATTTAATATATTATATCAAAATACAAATTTACACTGATTATTTTTTTTTTTTTTTAATATATAAAAAATATACGATTATTAGAAATACTTTTAATATTAATAACAAGTTAGATATAATATACATAAAAAGTTAATTAATAACATTTATTTATTATCATTAATATTCATAAATAATGTTCATAATAGTTACATGTTAGACACTAATAATAATAAATAAATATAATATTGACGATACAAATATTAATATTAATGCTATTAATAATAAGGTTAATATATTCTTAATAATTTCAAATAATAATTATTATGTAATAATATTCTTAAATGTAATAATTTGATATATTATGTAATAATTTGATATATTTGGATAACACAATAATTAATGGTTAACTTCAATTAATTATAATCATCATTTTCAATCTTATTAAACACTAACAATTATAGTAAGTCATAATTGATCATTTATTAATGTATTAAGCCACATGAAGTATTAATAGTTTGATTATTAACTAATATATAAAGCCATAATTTATGAATACCAATACTATTTATTATTTAATAATATTATTGCATTAAAGAACTAATATAATATAAGTAACATAAATAACAACATATATCTTAATTGTAAAACTTCATAGTTATTTAATATTATTGTTAATATATTAATATTAGTATTATCATTAATGTTAGTATTACTATTAACATTGATATTAATTTGTGCCTCTTACTCTAAAATATGTGTTACAATTTAAATAGCCATGCCCATTAAAACATGTGTCTTACAATGCAGTTGAACTTGTGAGGCTATAGCTATACCACACCCTAAAAAGTATTTAGGTTTAAATTTTAGTGGTAATATAATATGACATAGTTTTGATGTTTATGTCATATAATAAAACCTTGTATATATATTGTGAACTTTTGCAGCCATGGTTGTAACCCACCGTAAAATGGTTACTAGGTACATATATTATTGATATATTCTAGAAGAATTGTTGGAGCTTTAGAGGAGTAACTGCAACATATAGCCGCCACATCTCTTCTTTGAGATAAGCTAACATTGCCCAAGCAAATTTATTTCCATTTTGTATGTAAGCATATTTCAATTATTTGATATTAATGACATGGAGCTTTATTTTTTATTCAACTCTATGTTTATGTTTATATTTTTATTTTGTTGCATTCTTGCATAAGTTTGGATCATCATAGATTGCACTAGGCGTAAAACCACTCCTCCCTAGGATCACTACAAGAACATGTCATAGTCTAAGATGTTAATGGTTGTATTGAGGCATTCTTTCTTGGAGAGTGCACTACTTGGAGTTTCTTTTGAATTAGGAAATGATGAGGAGAATTAAAGCTTGGATCCTCTTTTAGAGAGCACAAAACCATTCCATGAGGAGTGCTTGAAATGTGGATCCTTAGCTTAAAGACCACGAAACTTTGGAGGTGGCTTCCAACCACCACATGCCACTTGTACATCTTCACTAAACTACCCTCATGTGGATATATTGTAATAACTTATATTATGTTGTTGCACAATTGATCCATTTTCTATTATTTGGCTAACTGACCTATCTTATAAAATGGGGAAAGTGTCGCCATTCTCACAACATAGTCACTAAATCATCCATATCTTCTTGATGTAAACATATTGTAGCCCTTTTTTTGTAATGCGGGGGTTAAAGCTTGGGTGGATTATTCAAAACTAGGGTTTATAATACTTTAGTAAATGATTTTAAAAAAACTTAAATAAAAGTTTCAAAATACTCTTTAAAATGTTATAAAATGATTAGGGTTTAGGGTTTAATGTCAAGGTCTACAACATTTTAGCAAATTCTTTTAATAAACACTTAAATAAATGTTACAAAACAATTTTTGAAGTGCTATAAAATGGTTAGGGTCTAGGGTTTAGGGTTTAGGGTATATAAAACCTTATTAATTCCTTTTAATAAAAACCTAAAAAAGGTTGCAAAACACTTTTTAAAATGTTTTTAAATGATTAGGGTTTAGGGTTTACGTTTTATAACACCTTAGTAAATTCTTTTAATAAACACTTAAATAAAAGATACAAATTATTTTTAATAGATCATAAAATGCTTTGGTTTTAGGGTTTAGGGTTTAAAGTTTGGGTTTTAGCATTTGGGATTTATAACACTTTGATAAATTATTTTAATAAGAACATAAAAAAATTTACAAAACACTTGTTAAAATGTTATAAAATGCTTAGGCTTTAGGGTTTAGGATTTAAAATTCTATAAAATGTTCATGGTTTAGTTTTTGGTTAATAACTTTAGAAATTTTAATAAAACTTTAAAAATGTAGAAATCTCTTGTTAAAATGTTATAAAATACTTAGGGTTTAGAGTTTAGGGCTTGGGGTTTTGGCATTTGGCTTTTAAATGTTATAAAATTCTTATGGCTTAGGATTTAGGGTTTATAACATTTTAGTAAATTCTCTTAATAAACACTTCAAAAACGTTACAAAGAGCTTGTTAAAATTTCAATGAATGCTTAGATTTAAGGTTTAGGGCTTAAAATGTTATAAAATGCTTAAGGTTTACAGTTTAAGGTTCACAAGACTTTAGTAAATCCTTTTTATAAACACTTAAAAAAGGTTACAAAACACTTTTTAAAATGTTATAAAATTCTTAGTGTTTAGGGTTTAGCGTTTAGGTTTTAGGTCATATAAAACTTCAATCATTTCTTTTAATAAACACTTAAAAAAAGGTTACAAAACTATTATAAAATTCTTAGGGTTTAGGTTTTTGGGTTTTTTATTTTGGGTTTTATGTTTATGGTTTAGGCTTTAGGCTTTAGGGTCTATAACACTTTAGTAAATGTTTTCCATAAACACTTAAATAAATGTTACAAAACAAATTTTAAAATGTTATAAAATGATTACGATTTAGGGTTTAGGGTTTGTGGCTTCACGTTTAGAGTTTAGGGTTTATAACACTTGAGTAATTGCTTCTAATAAACACTTAAATAAAAGTTGCGAACTCATTTTTAAAATGTTATAAAATGCTTAGTTATTGTGGTTTAGTGTTAAGGGTTTGAGGTTTATTATTTGGGGTTTAGGGTTCACGATTTTGAATTTAGGGTTTATAACACTTTTGTAAAATCTTTTAATAAACACTTAAATAAAATTTACACAACGCTTTTTTAAATGTTATAAAATGTGTTGCACTTACAATTTAGGGTTTAGGGTTTGGGTTTTAGAGTTTAGGGTTTGGGGTTTAGGGTTTAGGGTTTGGGTTTTAGAGTTTAGGGTTTGGGGTTTAGGGTGTAGGGTTTAGGGTTTGAGGCTTAGCATTTAGGGTAGAGTATTTAAGGTTTATAAAATGCTTATGGTTTAGGGTTTAAGGTTTAGGTTTTAAGATTTATAACACGTTAGTAAATGCTTTTAATAAACACTTAAATAAAAGTTACAAAACACTTTTTAAAATGTTATAAAATGATTAGGGTATAGGGTTTAGGGTTCAGGGTTTAGGGTTTAGAGTTTGGGTTTTAGGGTTTAGGGTTTAGGGTTTTAAGTCTAAGGTTTAGGTTTTAGAGTTTAAATGTTATAAAATATGTAGGGTTTAGGGTTTACAGTTTAGGGTTTAGGGTTAGGGGTTTATGGTTTAGAGTTTAGGGTTTAAGGTTAAGAATTTGTGGTTTAAGCTTTAGGGATTAAGTTTTATGTTTTAAGGTTTATAACACTTTATAAAATGCCTACGGTTTAAGTTTTAAGATTTTCAATTTAGGGTTTAGGTTTTTGGATTTAGCATCTTGGTTTAGGGTTTATAACACCTTAGTAATTTCTTTAATAAATGCTTAAATAAATGATACAAAACACATTATAAAATGTTCTAAAATTCTTAGGGTTTAGTGTTTACGATTTGGGATTTAGGGTTTGGGGTTTAGGGTTAAGGTTTTAGGGTTTAGGGCTTAGGATGTAGAAATGAACCACCACACCTTAAGTGGGTATCCGATGCTACATATTACACATAATGTATTCATCATTATTTTAAAACGCATTTTTAAAAGTTATAAAATACATAGGGTTTAGGGTTTACAGTTTAGGGTTTAGGGTTAGAGGTTTATGGTTTAGAGTTTAGGGTTTAGGGTTAAGAATTTGTGGTTTAATATTTAGGGATTAAGTTTTATGGTTTAAGGTTTATAACACTTTATAAAATTCCTACGATTTAAGTTTTAAGATTTTCATTTTAGGGTTTAGGTTTTGGGGTTTAGCATCTTGGTTTAGGGTTTATAACACCTTAGTAATTGATTTAATAAATGCTTGAAAAAATGATACAAAACACATTATAAAATGTTCTAAAATTCTTAGGGTTTAGTGTTAAGGATTTTGGATTTAGGGTTTGAGGTTTAGGGTTAATGTTTTAGGGTTTAGGGCTTAGGATGTAGAAATGAACCACCGCACCTTAAGTGGGTATACGATGCTACATATTACACATAATGCATTCATCCTATTGAGCCCTGAGGAGTTATGAAGAGAAAAAAATAAAAGAAAACAAGTTTATGGAGAAGGGTAGAAAAACAAAGGTTAGGGTATCTTGTGTACCACAATTTTCTCCCTCCTAAACTCACATACCGAAGTGTGGTCTTCCCATATTATATATACTCATAAAATTCTTAGGGTTTATGGATTAGGGATTAGGATTTGGGGTTTAGGGTTTAGGATTTAAGATCTATAACATTTTAGTAAATTCTTTTTATAAGAACTTAAATAAAAGTTACGAAAAGTTTTGAAATGTCATAAAATTCTTGGGCTTTAGCGTTTAGGGATTAGCGTTTATAACAATTTAGTAAATTTTTTTAATATAAACTTAAATAAAGTTACAAAACACTCTTTAACATGTGAAATCTTGTAAAAACGTTTAAAATTAAATTTTTCTCTTTCAAATTTGATGAGATATTCAGTGTAGTTAATTAAGAGAAAATGAGAGTTATGTTGTTGGACAACAATCAATCATATTGACTAGATCATGTACTAAGATCATGTAAGACATTTTATGACTAATGTAAGAATGTTTAGTTTTTTCTCATGGAAAAGAATAAAAAATAAAAAGTTTCATTTAGTTTCAATAATTATGTTTGCATTTTTTTACTACTAGAGTATTTAAAATGATGTTGTTTATTAATTAGGCGAACAAAGTATCACTATAATATCACCTCTAATAATTATAATATGGGTAATGCTACATTCAAATAAGTTAGCATTATAGGAAACACATTTATTGATGTAGTTATGTTAGTTAACTAATATAAGTTAAAATTTGTAAGTATTGATAAGAGTAAATCATTAATATTATTATTCATAGTAAGAATTAATGGTAGTTATCATCATGATAAAATTGAGATAGCCAAAAGAAATTATAGTGTAATTAGATTATGTTAGGAATACTAAATAGAAATAAATATGTATTACAATAAATTACAAAGTAGATGAAGAAATTGAAAGTAGATGTTTAATTATATTAAATAATTTCTTAAATTCAAAAATTTTAATGTAGCTATAATTCTAATATGGTCAATAATAGAAATAATAAATTACAAATTATTGTGAGAATAATAGAATCAGTTCCATGTGTTGATCCACCTTTTATTGTAAAATTATAAATGAGTAGTTGTTAGTGTTGACAACTAGCAAAACTCACTATTAAATGTGGTTGAGACACACAGTAAGCTACAACTTAATATATACTATATTATAGACTTATAGTAGTATTATAAGCTAAGAAAATATTAGAAATTGCAACATATTATTCATATTATAAACCAAAGGGGTTGTAAAGCACAACCAAATTAATAAATGTGGTTAATACACACTAGTAAGCTATACCAATAACATACATAAACATATTAGTACCCTAAATCCTAAAGCCTTTTCGGGTTTTCTGCTGAGGGTTTAGGGTTTAATGTCGACAGATTGGGGTTTACGATTTAACGCTTAGGGTTTAGGGTTTATGATTTAGGGTTTAAGGCTAATAAGATATTAGTAAACACTTTTAATAAACACTTAAATAAAAGTTTCAAAATTATTTTTAGGGTTTAGTGTTTAAGGTTTTAGGTTTTGGGTTTCGTGTTTAGGGTCTACAACATTTTGGTAAATTATTTTAATATACACTTAAATAAAAGTTACAAAACAATTTTTAAAATGTTATAAAATGGTTAGCATTTAGTGTTTATGGTTTAGGGTTTATGATTTGGGGTTTGGGATTGAGGGTTTAGGGTTTGTAACACTTTAGTAAATTCTTTTAATAAACTCTTAAATAAAAAGTTACAAAATTCTTCTTAAAATCTTATAAAATCCTTAGGGTTTATGGTTTATGGTTTAGGTTTTAGGGTCTATGGTTTAATTTTTTTTTTTGTAAGTTGGGGCGGGATTCTCCGATTTACATGTCCATTATGTACCCCTCTACGAGGGAAGGGTAGCCGAAGATTTGAACCCAAGACTTCCGGTTCGGTGAGAACTCATTTCCACGGCCCTTGCCGCTTGAGCTACCCCATGTGGACAAGGGTCTATGGTTTAATTTTTACTAGAAATTGTTAAATTATTTAAATAAGCACTTATATAAAAGTTACAAAACGCTTTTAAAAATGTTCTAAAATGCCTACGGTTTATGGTTTAGTTTATAGGGTTTAGGGTTTAGGGTTTATTTTTTAGGGTTTAGGGTTTAAGGTTTAGGGTTTGGGGTTTAGGTTTTACGGTCTAAGGTTTAGGGTTTATAAAACTTTATTAAGATATTCCGCTTCTCTGCCCCTCCCATCACTCCCCCTACCACAGCTTCAATCTCTACCTCCATCCCTCTCCCACTCTCTCTATCTCTCCCACTATCTCCCTATCTCCCCCTTTCCCTCTCTCTCTCTCTCTCTCTCTCCCTTTTCCTCTCACTGAGCTTATCCTCCCCTCTCCCCCATCTCTTTCT